>WAAE01023203.1:23159-48622 GCA_013400495.1 Nicator chloris
GGCAGGATCAGACACCCATGGCAGGCACACCCTGCAGGGCTCACCCCGTGCCCAGCAGCAGAGCAGCTCTGAGCACTGGGGAGCAGAGCTGGGTGCCCCTGCCCCCTGCACACTCCAGGGATTTAATTTATGCCCACACACCTCTCTGTGGCCAGCACCAAGGTCCTGAGAGCTGTTCTAGTTCTCTTCCTCACCTTCTTCACAGAGGTTCATCTTTCACTTCTGCAGCTCTTCCAACACCACACCAACTTCTCTTACATTTCCTTTCTGTGTTTCCATGAAGTAACAGAGAGACAAGTGCAGAACCTGCTGGTGGCAGTGCTTGTGTCTCCTTCAAACACAGAGCTTGCTGCTGCTAAAGCCCCTGCAAACATGTGACAGTTTATAAACTCCTGCTGGTCGATTCTCTGAAGCTTTGTCAATACAAACTGAGCAGCCACCTTGGGGTCTTTGTGTGGCCTGTTTGTTTTTCTCTAAACCCTTCATTCTCCCCTTCCTCCAGATCATCTCTTCTGTCTTCATAGGACTTCACAAACTCCGTGCTGAATGCAATTCAACACTGCAGACAACAGGCCCAAGGGCAGTGATCCCCTGCTCTGCTCCTCAGCAATACCCTGAACTCTGCACACAGCAATGACACTGCACAGTGTGCACCACCAGGGCACCTTCACATGGACACGGATAGCCAAAGAGCCCGTGAGCAGCAGGGCCTGGCAGGGCACCAGCTGTGCCATGGCCTGGGGGCACGGCCATGGGGGACAGCCCTGCCACTGCCATGGCCCTGGGTGACAGCTCTGCCACTGCCATGGCCCTGGGACACAGCTCTGCCACTGCCATGGCCCTGGGACACAGCCATGGGACATAGCTCTGCCACTGCCATGGCCCTGGGACACAGCTCTGTCACTGCCATGGCCCTGGGTGACAGCTCTGCCACTGCCATGGCCCCAGGGCACAGCTCTGCCACTGCCATGGCCCTGGGTGACAGCTCTGCCACTGCCATGGCCCTGGGACACAGCTCTGCCACTGCCATGGCCCTGGGACACAGCCATGGGACATAGCTCTGCCACTGCCATGGCCCTGGGACACAGCTCTGTCACTGCCATGGCCCTGGGTGACAGCTCTGCCACTGCCATGGCCCCAGGGCACAGCTCTGCCACTGCCATGGCCCTGGGTGACAGCTCTGCCACTGCCATGGCCCTGGGACACAGCTCTGCCACTGCCATGGCCCTGGGACACAGCTCTGCCACTGCCATGGCCCTGGGACACAGCCATGGGACACAGCTCTGCCACTGCCATGGCCCTGGGACACAGCTCTGCCACTGCCATGGCCCTGGGACACAGCCATGGGACACAGCTCTGCCACTGCCATGGCCCTGGGACACAGCTCTGCCACTGCCATGGCCCTGGGACACAGCCATGCCACTGCCATGGCCCTGGGACACAGCCATGGGACACAGCTCTGCCACTGCCATGGCCTGGGGGACAGCCACGGGGGACAGCTCTGCCACTGCCATGGCCCTGGGACACAGCCCTGCCACTGCCATGGCCCTGGGTGACAGCTCTGCCACTGCCATGGCCTGGGCCATGGCCACGGGGGACAGCTCTGCCACTGCCATGGCCCTGGGACACAGCCCTGCCACTGCCATGGCCCTGGGCACGGCCTCAGGGCACAGCCCTGCCACTGCCATGGCCCTGGGACACAGCTCTGCCACTGCCATGGCCCTGGGACACAGCCACGGGGGACAGCTCTGCCACTGCCATGGCCCTGGGACACAGCTCTGCCACTGCCATGGCCCTGGGACACAGCTCTGCCACTGCCATGGCCCTGGGACACAGCCATGAGACACAGCCCTGTCACTGCCATGGCCCTGGGACACAGCTCTGCCACTGCCATGGCCCTGGGACACAGCCACGGGGGACAGCTCTGCCACTGCCATGGCCCTGGGACACAGCTCTGTCACTGCCATGGCCCTGGGACACAGCTCTGCCACTGCCATCGCCCTGGGACACAGCCATGAGACACAGCCCTGTCACTGCCATGGCCCTGGGACACAGCTCTGCCACTGCCATGGCCCTGGGACACAGCCATGGGACACAGCCCTGCCACTGCCATGGCCCTGGGACACAGCTCTGCCACTGCCATGGCCCTGGGACACAGCCATAGGACACAGCTCTGCCACTGCCATGGCCCTGGGCACGGCCTCAGGGCACAGCCCTGCCACTGGCACAGGGCACAGCCCTGCCACTGCCATGGCACTGTCAGACACTCAGCCCTGCTGTGACACTCGGCCTGCTGTGCCTGCACTGGGCAAAATAACACACATCCATTTCAGATGAAAGCTGCAGAGCTACTCAGGGTGTAAGAAATATCACTGGCTCTTCCCTCTGCCATCCCTTAGATCATCCTGTTCCTTCTCCTCCTCGCTCTTGTCACACACACGAGCCAAACTATCAATTCCTTCTGTAGGGGTAATAAATTCCCCTGGCAAACAGGAAATGTTGTTCTGTGTGCAGGAGGCACTGAAAGGCCCCCAGGGCAGGCAGAGCCTGCTTTGATGTGCTGGGATGTTACACTGGGCCGGGATGGGGCTCAGGGCAGACAGGATAAATCAGCCAGCAGTGACCCCGAGGTGGGCAGGCTCGGTGACACTGAGGGGACATTGGGCTTTGCCAGCTGCAAACAGGGCAGCAGGGACAGCCCAGCAGGGATGGCCTGGGCTGGAGAAGCTCCTCTCCATGCAGGGTGTGCAAAACAAGGGGAGAGCTTCTCTGGGAATTACACAATTCATCTAAGGGTGCATCCATTAATTTTTCCTTTTCCTCGTTCAGTACATCTCTTCTCTATGAGCTTCCCAGGCCTGTAGTTCTAGGAGTTATTGTCATCTCCTTGTCAATGGAATAAGATGATAAAACCAGCTGGATTTCATAAAGCACCTGAAGTACTTTGAAATTAATTGCATGTTGCCTTTTTTATGATTAGTTATTAATATTCAAGGGGATCTTTCAAAAGCTTCAGGTAGTCTGTCTCTTACCAAGACACCCAAATTTTAAGTGCTTTTCACTGAGCTTCTGCCTTCCTGATCAAAAGGCATCTCACCATATGGGAGAAACATCCAGGTTCCCACTGCTATTTACAATTCTCAAATAAGGGATTGAATTGCAGCTAAGCTCTGCCCCACTGACGGAAATGGAACTACAGCACCTGAGAATGGAGACACTAATTGTCACTTCCCTTAATTCCATCTATTTCCCACACATCCTGGTGGTTTCTGTGGCAGAAATCCCAGTTTTCTGGGTATTGGGGATGAAGAGGGCTCGGCACAGGGGAGGAGCAGGACAGGAGGGACATGGGATGAGCTGAGCCCAGGGCTGAGTTCCTCTTGGCTTTTGTCCACAGTCGTCCCCTCAGAGGGGCAGGGCCCTGCAGGGTGTGTCCCCTCACACAGAGCACAGGTCACACCTCTGCTGCTCCCCCAGGGCCAGGGCACGCCAGGAGAGCAGCCTCACCCTCCCTGCCCTGCCTTCTCCTCCTGCTGAGCAGCACCAGGCATGAACAGCCAATAAATCACAGCTTCAGAAGGGGAAACAGCAAATGGAGCAGCTGCTGCATTTTTAAACATCCCATAATCCCAAATAAATATTTCAGTTAACGAGCGTCTGATAATGAGGAGAAGCTGTTTGTTAGGAAAGATGTCTCTATTTTTAAAGGTTACCATTTATAATTGTTTAGCTTTGTGCCTCCCTCACTTCTCCCAAGCAATTTGTGTTGAAAGAGGCATTTTCCAACTGTTCCTTCCAACTACCACACAAATACCTGTTTCACAATACAGCTCCACAATGTTTGGGTGCAGCTCCCACATTTCCTTCTCCTCACGTCACAATTTCCATTTGCCGTGCAAGCAAGAGACAAAGCCACTTCCCAATTTATCTCAGACATACCCAGATGTGTTTGAGTTCCCAGAGCCCATCCTGCCAGCCTGGCTGTGGTCAGACTGGCACAACCCCTGCTGCCCTCCCAGTGCAGGGGAGGTGGGCTCAGTGTGAGGAGGGAGCACAGCCCTGGGCAGGGACAGCTCCTCTTCAGCAGAGGCCACCAGGGCTCAGGGGTGTTCAGAGGGCCACATCTCCCCGTGGCAAGGGCTGGCAATTCCCAGCCTGCTGGGAGGAACCCACCCAGACCAGGATTCAGCATTGCAATTTCTCCCCACTACAAGAAAAGGCACTGAGAAAATGATGACCATTGTTGTAACACCAGGAAACCCAATAAAAGTGCATAAATCCTCTATTACTGCACACCTTTATGCTGTTACTGAAATATTCTCCCTGGGTTTATATTACAACATAAAGGACAAGTTTGCTCAGTTCTCAGGGACGGTAAAGCCTGGGCAGGCTCTGTGAGGAAAAGTGTTTCAGTGCCCACCAGCAGAGCAAGGTCCTGGGGAAGGGAGGCTGCACACACCCCGTGCCCCCTGCCTGCCTCTCTCCTGCCAGCCAGGACCCCCAGCCCTGCTTGGGGGATGTTCCTCGTTCCTGGAGCAGGAACAGCTCCTGGAAAGAGCTGGAGATGAGGCCAGAGCAGGGAGCAGACTTGATGTGAGCAGTCAGAGTGGAGCAGCACAGTCTGGTGTGAGCAGTCAGAGGGGAGCAGCACAGTGATGTGAGCAGTCAGAGGGGAGCAGCACACTCTGGTGTGAGCAGTCAGAGGGGAGCAGCACACACTGATGTGAGCAGTCAGAGGTGCAGCACACTGGTGTGAGCAGTCAGAGGTGCAGCACCTCCAGCAGGGACATCCCTGCAGCCTCCTCTGCCCCCACACCCCAAGGGCAGCTGCAGAAGCCTCCCCGTGGCTGAGGGAGGCTGGAGGGTAACAGCCCCGGGGAAACGTGGCCTGGGCAGGAGCAGAGCCCAGGAAGGGAAAAGCACAAACTCCTGCCCCACAGCACAGCTCTGACACCCCAGGGCACGTGGGCAATGGAAAGGAAATGGATCAATGAGAGACCAAGTGTGCCACCAACACAGCAAATTCTTAATTATTCAAAGACCATTGGGTTTGTTCCAATGAAACAAACAGTTCAATAATTAGCTACTGAAAGTCTGCAACAGGTCCAAGTTCTCACAATTTGCCTCCAGCCCCAGCTTCCATTTGTACTTCCACTCAATTACTCCTACTCTGGTACACTTAAATCTTTCTCCAGATCCATAAACATGCAAAGCCCTTTAGAAGACAAATACCACATTTGCAAAGACAAGCTCGAGTGAGTTACACACACAGAGAATTCAGGGGGAGAGAAACCTCCTAAGAACAAAGCACTAAGTTTTTTATAGCAACTCACTCCAGAACCCACTGGAAGGAGAGGACCCAGCCCAGCACCCACCAGTGCAGTTTGCTGGGTGTTTGCTGGGGGCTGTGACCCGAGCTGGGCTGGCACACGAGTGTGGGCACAGGGACCTCAGCACCTCTCCCTGCCCAGGATCCGGCACGGAAAATCACAGCCCTGCACAAACAATCCCCAAATCAGGTCCTCCCCACACAGATTACTGCAGATGGCCTTACAGATGGTCTTACAACCACCCAGCATTTCAAATGCCCAGGTACAATTCCAAACCAGCTCCAGGACCTTCACTGCTACAAAACCACAGAATCACAGAACTGAAAATAAAACCCAATCCACCATCTCGGTGACACAACCAGAACAAAAAAGACAAACATCTTCCATTATTCACTCAAACAGTTTTTTTCCATCTGCAAAGATCCAAAAGCTTTTGTGACCAACCTGAGCAACAGTCAAACAGCTCCCCTCTCCTCCTCAAGGTCTAAATAACCTCACTTTCTGAACTCAAAGGTAATGTCAGTGTTTACGGTTCCAATTAATCTCCAGAGAGCTGACAGAGTTAATAACATCTCATCTGGGCAGAGGGAAGGAAGCAAATAGAAGCTGAAAGGCAGAGTTGTTTATGTCACCAGCCTCCCTTCCCTGCAGGGGCTGGGGGGCTCCAGAGCCTCGTCCTCCCTTGGGGGTGTTGGGGAGCAGGAACAGCCCCAGGGCTGCAGCAGCCCTGCCCTGCCCCTGCTGCAGCCAGGGGGTGACAGCCAGGGGGTGACAGCCAGGGGGTGATAGCCAGGGGGTGACAGCCAGGGGGTGCCCTCTGTCACAGCCAGGGGGTGACAGCCAGGGGGTGACAGCCAGGGGGTCCCTGTCACAGCCAGGGGGTCTCTGTCACAGCCAGGGGGTCCCTGGCACAGCCAGGGGGTGTCCCTGTCACAGCCAGGGGGTCCCTGTCACAGCCAGGGGGTCCCTGTCACAGCCAGGGGGTGTCCCTGTCACAGCCAGGGGGTGACAGCCAGGGGGTCCCTGTCACAGCCAGGGGGTCCCTGTCACAGCCAGGGGGTGTCCCTGTCACAGCCAGGGGGTGCCCCCTGTCACGGCCAGGCCAGCAGAGCCTCCTGCAGGGACAGCCTCAGCCACGGAGCTCTGCAGAACAAAACCTTCAGCCCTCCCCTGACCTTCTGTCCCCAGCCATACCAGGAGAGGGTTTCCTGCAGACTCCCCAGTGCTGCAGGTGCAGTTGTCCTGATGGACACACGGCTGCACACCTGTCCAAACACCGAGAGAGGTTCGTTCAGGGCAATGTTTATTCTCCTTGGAGCAGAGAGACCCATTTGGAACACACTTAGAACATCAAACAAAGCACAGCAACAGAAATAGAGAGACAAATCACCATAGGAAGCACCAAAATCATCCCAAACGCCTTCCTGCCCCAAAGCTTCAACAGCAGTGGTAGAAAAGTATATTAAATTATAGAATTATAGAATGTTTGGGGCTGGAAGGGATGCTGAAGCCCACCCAGCCCCACCCCTGCCATGGCAGGGTCACCTCCCACTGTCCCAGGCTGCTCCAGCCCCAATGTCCAGCCTGGCCTTGGGCACTGCCAGGGATCCAGGGGCAGCCACAGCTGCTCTGGGCCATCGAAATGAAATCAAACCAGCAGGTTCTGTTGTTTCAAGAGAGAAAATGGGGAAAAATTCATACTCGATTTGGACTTTACAATTTTTCACCTCAAGCACTCTGAAAGATAAATTCAGATTTATTTTTAAAACAATGGTGGATGATGCCAAGGTTCATTTAAGCCAAGTCCACGGACAGTGGGATGTGTGTTATTGGCCTGTCCCAGCCTCCACCAGCTCCACCATTGTCAGGCTCAGTTGTGGTTCCATGAAGTGAAACTAATGCATTCAAACATGCTGCCATATTACATTAACAGAGCTCAAGTTCAGTGCATCCCATCCCAGCCCACCCCATCCCATCCCATCCCATCCCATCCCATCTCATCCCATCCCATCCCATCCCAACTGATTCCACCTGTACAACACAACGTGACAAACCAGCAAACAAAGGCTCCCCAGCCCACGGCTGACTGTGTGGTCAGGCTGCAAATGGAGGTCATTGTGCACAGGAGGAAACACTTCCACCCCTCTGACTGCTCCAGAGAGCTCACCTGCCTTCCTGGCCAAGGAGTGGCCCTCCAAGTTACATTTCTTGTGACTCTCTGAGTGTATATTCTTACAGAGGTCCTCTAAGGCCAGTGGAATCATCTCCCATGTCCCAGACAGGAGGTTAAGTGACAGGGAAAACCTAAAGCTACATCCAAAGTCAAACAAAAACCCTTGGTGCACACTTTTCCTTCCAGCCTCTGGCCAAGCCTTCACCCACAGGACAAGCCTGTGTCAAGTCTTCAAAATCAAAGTGTGTGATTTTCTACTGCAAAAATCACACACTGCAGCAGGAGAGAATTGGCTCAGAACAGTGCTCTGAGACCAGGAGGGATTCTCCTCCAATGCCAGTGATTTCAGCTGAGATCCTCTGGCAGACCCAGGAGCTCTCACAGCCCCCAGCAAAGCCTCTGACACCAGGCAGGAGAAAGGCCCCACCAAGCTCGGGCACTGCCCACTCCACACCAAACTGGGCTGGAAACTCCAAACCTGACTGCCCAGGGGCTTGGAAAGAAAAGCAGGGAGAGAGGGAGGAGGCAGCTGGGCAAGACCTGCTGGAAAGCCACCAGGGAACTCCAAAGAAAGCAGCTCCTGCAGCCTGGGGACACGAGGGGACAGTCTGAGGGCTGAGCCCCGGGCACCACACCTGGGCACACCTGGGCAGATGGAAACCCTGGGCTTGAGCAGCCCCAGGAAGGAGAACAGCACGGCTCCCAAAGCCACAAGGAGCTCTAGGACAGGCTCAGTCCCACTGCTCCTTTTCCCTGGGCTGGAGCTTCAGCCTCAGCCTACAGTCAGCATCTTTAAAATTCAACTAGAAAGGCAGATAAAGCTGTAAGGGAAGGACAGGCACACTCCAAGCCAGAGCCTCTCCTGCTTGCCTTGTTTGAGAACAGTTTGGTCACTGTGCAGCCAGGGTTTGAACTCAAAGGGTTTGAATCTTGCAGGCTTTGAAGCTTTTGGGTCACCCAGCACAATTCAGAGTGGACGTGGTGGCAGTTTGTCATTATCTGGGGGGCTTTCTTTCACAGATAATTATGTGAGATTCTCTCTTACAGTCCAAGTGATTAACACAACTTCCCCAAGCTGTTACCACCACTGACACTGTGGCCTCACCCCCGTGGCCAAGGGAAATCAGAAGGATCTCCTCATCTCCTCACAAATCCCTCCACAGCTCCTGCTCCTTCCATCAGAGTTGTCCTGGCTGCTTTGGTTCCAGGCCAAGACAGCAATTAACTGCACACTGCTGCTTAAAACTGCAGAATAACCAGACTGAAATTAAAGCAAAGCACCAAGCTAGCAAGTATAAAAGCAGAATTATAGCTTGGACACAGCTACATCTCCTCCCCCTGCAGAGGAAGGGGAGACTTATCTCCTACAGATCAAAGAGCTTCCAACTCAAGAGCAGTTTGAATGAAAAGAGAGTGGAGAGGATTTTTAATTTGTTTTGTTATTATGGAAGCATTATCTCAGTCCTATTTGCAGAACCAGGTAAAGCCACAAGGCAGATTTTTGTGGAAGGCTCCTAAACACCCACAGACACTGCAGGCCAAGGGCAGCACTCCTCTGGGGAGTGGCCATGACGAGCCAGTAAATGAGGTAACAACATTAGGGAACTCTGTCTGCTGTTTTATTAGCTGTTCTGAGGCAGACATGATGATCTGAGGCTGGAAGATTTATCCAGACAGTGTATTTTATTAGATCAGCTGCTGGAACCTGGGGGGAAAATAAGCAGGACAAGCTTTCCCACACAAGCCATGAAGACTGCTGTCCCTGTTCCAGCAGTCAGACCATAAAATATATTGCCTCTTCCTAGAAACCTTCCCTCTGTCCTCTCACTCATTGTCAATACAAAAACAAAAAGCCCTTTCAGTGACTCTTGCTTTTTTTAGATAATATTTCTTCATTTCTGAGGAGCAGCTGCACCTGAGCTTCACAAGAGCCCAGGGCACAGCTCTGGAGCACCTCAGGGTGCCCGTGTGTCAGCAGGAGGGTGCCAGGGCCCAGGGCTGCTCTCAGGGCTGCTCTCAGGGCCCTGCCAGCCTCAGCCCCATCTCTGCCCCCCAGGAACACGCACACACTCCTTGCCTTGGCACGGGGGCCCCCGAGGTGTGCCCCCCTCACTCCCTGAGCCTGTCCCCCCGTGCCAGCCCAGCCCGGGCACTCTGCCCCAGCAGCAGAGCAGCAGCCTGGCCCTGCCAGGGGCCGTGTCCCGTGTCCAGAGCTCACTGCAGCAGCCCCTCCCTGACCTTGGTGTGGAGTTCATCTCCCACTGGACACCCAGGCTGAGCCCCACTCCTGCCTTTTTGCAGCCTGTCCTAAAAAAGTCAGCCAGATCTCTTTTCCTTCACTCCCAGCCTATTGAGTGACCTTGGCAATGGTCTAATCTCTCCTGGCAGATTCAAGATAGAGAAAACAAGCACTGGAGACAGCCCTGCTGGGCTCTGCTATTGATCAGCCCCTTGAGTGAAAGCTCATTATGAGCAGCAGGGACGTGGCAGGAACAAGTTCTCCTCCAGAGCTGCAGCCAGGGAGATGAGAAACTCTCAAACCAAGGAGGGGTGGGTGGGCTTTGCCTTTGTTCCTTTGCCTGGGGACATTTTGGGGTGGGAAGGCACAGAGTGGGAAGGGAGAAAAGGGCAAGGGGAAAAAGAAAGAGCAGACACACCAGGTCCAGTGGGGCTGTGCATCAGGGACTCCCAGTGAAGTAAACTAAGTGTATTCACCAAATAAAAAAATCCATTTATGTTCAAATTAGCAAGGCCACATTATCAAACTCTACAACAGAAGAGGCCAAGCTGGTAAGAAAACACAGAGGTGCAGCAGGTCTGGATGTGCACACACCCACAGTGGGTGATGTGCCACCCCCAGTGTCCCTGCTCTGCCCACAGAGCTCAGACAGCACACACCAGCAGCAGAACGTGCCCAGGCACAGAAGGGCACTGCTGTCCCCTGGCAGGCGGCGTGGGACACACAGCTGTGGACAGACACGGTGTGGGAGCAGCACTGCCGGCCCCAGGCAGGCCTGTGCCCATCTGCAGACAGTCCCTGTGCCCATCTGCAGACAGTCCCTGTGCAGCCCCAGGGCACTGCCCGCCTGTCACCGCGGGCTCCTGGCACTGCTGTCACCCTCCCGGGCTGTCCCCGTGCCCCGGGAGGCTCAGGGACAGGACACCTGCCTGTGGCTGCGTTTTATAGGGCACCTGAACCAGCAGCCTTCACCAGGTGCCCCAAAGAACCAAACCCTGCCCGGGGGGGCACCACGGGCTCACCTGCCAAGGTTCACCTGGGCACCGAGGGCAGCAGCTGCTGCTGGCAGGGGCTGTGCCCACCCTGAGCCACGGCAGCTCCTGGGGGGTCTCCAAAGCACCCAGAGGTGGGTCAGGTGGGCAGCACCGCAGCCTGGGCTCCACCCTGGGTGCAGCAGCCCCTCTCAGGGTCAGGGTGCCCAGGAAACACAGCCCTGCTTTGTCTGGGGGTGGCTGGTCCCCCACCCTGCTCAGGGCAAGCCCACGTCCCTGGCAGATGGTGAGCTGAGCTTGGAGAAGAGGAGAACTTCCAGCACCCAGCTGAGGAGAGGAATAGCTGAGCCTGAAGGATGTTCAGAGCTCCCAGACCTCACAGCAAGCAGAAACGTACAGGGGAGCAGACAGGGGAGGAATGGAAAACCACCAGAGCAGGCACACACAGGGAGGGGGAGAGGACAGCACAGGAGAAATCCTACACGGGACACCAGATCTCCTCCCCAGTGCTCAGAGTGACACACCTGACCCCGGCTGGGCCTGCACAGCCTCAGGTGTCCTTCCTCCAGTCATTCATCCAAGAGGGAAGAAAGAGGCAAAAAACCCCTCAAGATAAAAATCAGGCAGTGCAAGGCACCCAAAGCAGAATTATGAACCACAACTCCGGGGAGAATGATGAGGGAGGCAGGAATCCCACACAGGGTGTGCCAACCCCCAAATACCACCCCCTGAAGGTGCCCAGCCCTGGGACCAGGTGGGGACCAGGTGGGGACCAGGTAGTTCTGCGCAGCCCTGGGGGGCTCTACCCGACCCTGGGGACCAGGTGGGGACCAGGTGGGGACCAGGTGGGGACCAGGGGGCTCTGCCCAGCCCCGGGGGGCTCTGCCCAGCCCTGGGGACCAGGTGGGGACCAGGGGGCTCTGCCCAGCCCCGGGGGGCTCTGCCCGACCCTGGGGACCAGGTGGGGACCAGGTGGGGACCAGGGGGCTCTGCCCAGCCCTGGGGGGCTCTGCCCGACCCTGGGGACCAGGTGGGGACCAGGTGGGGACCAGGGGGCTGTGCCCAGCCCTGGGGGGCTCTGCCCGACCCTGGGGACCAGGTGGGGACCAGGTAGGGACCAGGGGGCTCTGCCCAGCCCCTCTGGTAGCTCCTGCCACACTGACACCTCACACACGGCTGGGGGGCACAGCAAGGCTCAGCACGCAGGTGGCTGCTGGCACCGTGGATGGCAGTCCCTCCAGCCCACAAGCACACTCGTGTCTGGGGGTGCAGGATGCTCCAGTGGCTCAGGGCAATCACCCGAGGACTCGATGCTCTCCCAGCTCCCGGTGGCCATCACCACCAGGAACGCTGTGCTGCAGGAGGATCTCGCTCTCATCAATACCCCAGGGCCTTGCAGAGCACTGTAAAGGCTTTCAGCCCTCATTGCTCCTCACTGCCTGGCAGCTCCGTGCCTGCAGCCGAGCAGCCCAGCCGCTCCTGAGACCACAGAGCTTTTCCTTCCCCATCAGCAGCCAGCAATCAGGCAGGGCCCAGCAAGTGTTCCACACACAGCAATAAACAGAGAGCACAAGCCCCTGCCAGGGCAGCTCATCCCCCGAGGTCACTCTGCTGCAGCAATTAACTGGGGACATCCACACACCAGCACTGGCTTCAAGGCTGCCAGATGAACAAATAGAGTTATTCTTTGTGGTTACAGCTTTTGGTGGCACTGCTGGAGGAGGCTGCTGGGCAGAGGAGGAGCCTCCACCCCGGGAGCATCCCAGAGCTGTGGCTGAGGCACTGGGGACTCTCGAATGGTGAACATGGTGGGGGTTGATGGCTGGACCTGCTGGCCTCCAAGGGCTTCTCCAACCTCAGCAACTCTGTGACGCTGCCCTCAGCACCAGCTGAATTCACTGAGAGATTTTAAGACACCTCTGTTTCCTCAGGAACACTCTGCACGAGGACAGAACCGGTGGGGAAAATGCTGCAGTGCAGGAGGACTGGAAAAAGCAATGCTGATGTGCCTAAAAGCCTCAAAAGCTTTCCTCTGAAGCCAAGTGTTAATATTTTTCATAAAATATTTATAAAGTGGTACATGATATTTGTAAAAGAACATCAGCACATTTTTATAGAGAACTTGGAAGTTCTCAATACTGGATTTAGCAGAAAATGGGAAGCTCTCTTTTAGAGTACTTTGCATCCTTTTGCATAATTTCCTTGACAGGTTGGGTTTTTATTAAACTTTATAGGATGATTTCAAGAAGTTGCCCAGTGGTTATAAAGCTATACCTGATCTGAAAGGCCTTTTTCAGAACAGGGAATAGAGGCACAGCTCTTCTCATAGAGCTCTTAGAAAGGCATCCGTATTTTTTCCTCACAAATTTCATCAGAAGCATTTACAATTTTATACAACAGCAAAAAGCTGTGCACTGAATCCCAGAATAACCAGTTCAAAGTGGCAGCAGTGGCAGGAACAACTGTGCTCTCAAGGGCCAGCATTAATGGCAATTGCTGGGAGGAAGGTCCTGCAGGTGTCCCTGGAAGTGTCCAGGGCCAGGACGGACCCTGGGGCTTGGAACCACCTGGGGGTGGGAGGTGTCCCTGCCCAGGGCCACGGGCTGGGCTCTGAAGTCTCCTCCAGCCCAAACCATTCCAAGATTCTCTGGCAGTTGTGACCCTGTTGGCACTGTCATGTCATGAACCCATGACCCAAAAATGTCCTTGTTCCTGTTGGGTCAGCACAGGGCAGCAGCCCAGTCCCTCAGTCCTTCCCAGCCTGAAGGAGTTAAGTCCTGGCCACAAAAGAAAAGGTCTAGTTCCTCTTGCAATTGTGGATTTTCTGCTAAACAACAGAAAAGGTCAGCTTTAAAACTAAAGCTCTACCTCTGCTGGGTTACCCCTGGTCAGTGAATAAAGCCACATTTCTGCAGCACATCACTGCTATTGGATTTCCAAACCACATTTCAGTAGCTGACAAAACATACAGACAAAAAAATCCAATATCAGTAACAACACAACTATCAAATGGATTCAGGTACAACCAGTCAGCACCACAAGAACATTTTTTAACCAGAGCACATGTACAAGAATCACTCTGGATACTAATTAACTGTGATTGGGGTTAAAAACCCAAACATTAAGTCACTGCCTACAAGAATTTCTGCTGGGCTTACATGCACAAAATTGTCCTAGGATCATAAAAAATTAGTCTAAAATATTTCCCCAGTCCATCCCACTGACACAAAACAGAATCTGCAATAAAGGTGTGCCAGCACAATGTGTTCTCTCTCCCAAAAAACCCATGGAGAGGGAGGCACAGGGATCCTACAGAATTCACTGACTATTTATTGCAGCTTCTAACTCTCCTCCCACTTACAAAGTTTCTGTTATGAGCTGGTATAAACCTCCCTCTCTTGCCAGGGCACAGAACAAATATTTAATTACCACCCCCACTGCCCACAAATCTGCACCCAAGCACAGGAAACAATGAGGAGCTGATTTAAATGCTGCATGTGCAATATTTAACAGCAGCTGTAAACGGTAAAGGAGCAGGCTGTGCAATGTTTTACTGGCAATATCAACTCCCTGAGCCTTGTAAGGCAGCAGGAACCCTGGGGATTAATGTGTGTGTTCCCACACTGGGCTGCCACACCACAGCCTCCTTTAAACTCACTTCTTGCTGCAGCTCTGCAGTGAATCACAGAAAAAAAACCAGATATTGTGATAATCTAGCCAACCTTTGCAGTGATGCCACCTTCTTGAATGGGACCTCCCCCTAAAGCATCAGGTTTAATTTACACTCCTGATTCTACAAAGAAATTCATCTCTGTTTTTTCTAGAAGGCACTTAGCAGCAAACTCTCATTTTCAGCACTGTAATACCCAGGAAGTTCACTGCCAGAGTCCCATACTGCAAAGATTCCATTTGTTGACTCAAAAGCTCCTGTCTACGTGAGTTGCTGAACACATATGGCTTGTGGAAGGTAGGGAAAGGTGTTCCAGCAAGGAGATGTCATTAGCACAATGAGGATGAGCAAGGTGCCAGGACATTCCATTTGCTGTGACAGGGCTGGATCACAACAAGAGAACAAAGTGATTTGGGGAGGAAAAAACAACTTCACCAAAGAGATTTGGGGCAGGAATTGTTCCCTGGCACAGGAGCCCAGAGCAGCTGTGGCTGCTCCTGGATCCCTGGCAGTGTCCCAGGCCAGGTTGGACACTGGGGCTGGAGCAGCCTGGGGCACTGGGAGGTGTCCCTGCCATGGCAGGGGTGGCACTGGGGGGGTTTAAGGTCCCTCCCAACCCAAACCAGTCTGAGATTCTAAATAAATCAAACAAAAAGAACAGAAAAAAACCCACCACACACAAAAAAGCTCCTCACTGAGAAGTCAGCACCGCTTGAAGCCTCAGCTGCACTTCTGAGGGAACTCCAGCAAGTCAGGGAAGGGGAAGGGAGCAGCCCCCAGAAGAGCCCAGTTATTCAGAGGCAGCACACAAACCCTGCTGGGGGGGATTGCAGCAGCCAGCCCTGGCAGGGAGCAGCAGAGCAGGCAGGGAGCAGGCTCAGGGTGTGAGGTGCCACTGCTGCCAGCCCCTGACGGGCACAGGGCTCTGCCTGCACCAGGCACAGCTGCTGCTCTGAGCCTTGCAGAAGTGCAGCCCCCAGAAGTGCCCTGTGCTCCAGGAGGGTGAGGTGCTGGGAGCAAAGAGCCTGCTCTCCATCTCCTTTGGAGGGCAGAGCCCTGCTCTCCATCTCCTTTGGAGGGCAGAGCCCTGCTCTCCATCTCCTTTGGAGGGAAGGGCCCTGCTCTCCATCTCCTTTGGAGGGAAGGGCCCTGCTGTGTGAGAAGGGCTCTGTCACCCCGCAATGTCCCCGAGTGCTGGGGCTGCTGCCCTGCTCTGACAGTGCCCTGAGAGCTGCTCAAATGTCCCTGCAGTCCAACAGGACAGGTGGCTGTGAGCAACAACAAACGTGCCCCAGGGCCCCCCCGGGCAAAGGCTGAGCAGGACAGGACAGCCCAGAAAAGCCACTTTTAAAATGCTCATGCAGCCTCCAAAAAGGTGGAGTGGGAAAGGAGATACAGGTTTGGGGGTTGGAACACAGAATTACAGTTCACTCAAACCAAAGCAATCTGGCTCCTTGATAGAACTAAAGCACAGTTGGAACCCTGTGTTACTCCAGCATAACAGGGTTGTGGGCACCACAGACTGAACACCCAGGCTGAGGACATGGACTCTGCAAGGACCAGCCCTTCTGTGGAACAGCTCATGCCAAAGAGTTCAGCTTCTAAAGCAGCAGGGGAGGCTGCCTCACCTGGAGGTAACACACCAGGCTGCAGAGCACTCCTGGCCTGTCCCGGGCAGTTATTTCATTCTCCAGATGACACTTGAACAAGAAATGCTTTCACGTCAGGTTTTCCTGAGCCCTGTGACCTCCAGCACTGCAGACCCTCAAAGCTCCAGCAGATGTGATCCCAAGCAAAGTGGTGCAACCTTAAATTGGCTTCTCCTGCCCAAGAGGGGCCCAGTCAGTCTCCTGAGCTGCACTCCAACCTGTGCCACAGCTCCAAAGCTTCACTTACACAAAAACCCACGTTTTGTTTCAGAAAAAGGTTCTCTGCACAGAAAACATTCAACTGGCCATAAATTATTCTGTAGCAAATTTGTCTGGCCACAATGAGGTGGCATCAAAGCTGTAGGTGGGAACAAGAAGCACCAGGAAGAGGAATAAAATAGGCAAGAGAATGCAAGAGGCCCTGGCAGGTATTGCCAAGGCCTTCCCTGTAGGCAGCACCTCTGCACAGGCACACACACGTGGCCAGACAGGGCCAGCAAACTCCTCCAGCCCCACTGCCTGTGAGCTCCTCTTGGCAGAGAAATGATTCAATAGAGGGTAGTGGTTATTTCTCCATCTCGCAGCAACACTGGAGGCACTTAATTTGATACAGTCCCAGCTAATAAACAGAAAACAGATGAGATAATTTATCTCGATTTACTAGAAAATCCACAGGGAGAAGAAAACCCTGTCAAATCTGTTTGTGTCTACAATATTGCATGGAAGTCTCTGGTAACTGCTCTGCACACTGATCCTAAGGTAGAAGAAAATTCATTCATGTTTTGGCTTCTAAAAGCAACACAAAATGCTCCCTTTTCCTTCTGCTTCCTTGGCCTCATTAGACATCATAAAACAGCAGCAAAATCCTTCAGTGTTCTGTGCATGGCACCCAGGTGCACAGAGGAGTCTGTAGATTCAGTCTTCAGATGAATAATTTCAAGCTTTTCCACCCCAAAACCCCAGAGACCAGGCTGGGCTAGGCACGCGACGGGGCTGGAACAAAAGCTCAGCATGGCTGACAGGACTGGCTACACCCCCAAATCATTCCACACACATTTTATAACCCCCTGGCCACCTGGGAGCCATTAGTTCCCAGTGGTTTTTGAAGGGGAGCCTCTTGCCCAGCACTCACACAGTGACAACCCTCACACCTGCTCTGCCAAGCTAAAACCAGAGAAATCCCAACCTCTGCAGTGTCCCCGTGGCTGGGGCTGCCACCCCCAGAGCAGGCAGGGCAGTGTCCCCAGCCTGGAGCAGCCCTCACCCCACGGTGCCTTTCAGGCACACACGGCTCATTCTGGGGTTCCAAGTGCCTGGAGACAGGGAGAGCCTTTGCCAGGGCGTTTTTCACCCCGCTGGATTCCTCCCCCTGCCCCACGGAGCTGCTGTCTGGCTCTGGAGCAGAGCCCTGCTCCCAGCCTGTCTGCAGGCAGCCAGGCACTGCCCTGCCAGGACCTGCGAGGCACCCAACAACATCCCCGGGTTCCTGGGAATGAGTGAAGAGCCGGAAATGAAACCTTTGACTCAGCTCTAGAAAAGGGAGTTGAAAATAGCATCCCTGTGAGAATGAATGTGATCAGTGTCTCCCACCCATCCAGGCCTGAGTGGGGGATCTGCAAGGTCCCTTCCAACCCAAAGCAGTCTGTGATGCTAAATAAGCTTTAGAACCACAAAAAACACATTTTCTGGCTGAGCAAAAGGGGCCCTTTGCCCACCAGGGCGAGCACAAAGCCCTTCCCTTCCCTGGGGCACAGCCAGAGGCTTGGCAAGGTGCCTGCCCCAGTCCAGCAGCCCTGGGGCTCTCCCTGCCCCAGTTGCCCCAGTCCAGCAGCCCTGGGGCTCTCCCTGCCCCAGTTGCCCCAGTCCAGCAGCCCTGGGGCTCTCCCTGCCCCAGTTGCCCCAGTCCAGCAGCCCTGGGGCTCTCCCTGCCCCAGTTGCCCCAGTCCAGCAGCCCTGGGGCTCTCCCTGCCCCAGTTGCCCCAGTCCAGCAGCCCTGGGGCTCTCCCTGCCCCAGTTGCCCCAGTCCAGCAGCCCTGGGGCTCTCCCTGCCCCAGTTGCCCCAGTCCAGCAGCCCTGGGGCTCTCCCTGCCCCAGTTGCCCCAGTCCAGCAGCCCTGGGGCTCTCCCTGCCCCAGTTGCCCCAGTCCAGCAGCCCTGGGGCTCTCCCTGCCCCAGTTGCCCCAGTCCAGCAGCCCTGGGGCTCTCCCTGCCCCAGTTGCCCCAGTCCAGCAGCCCTGGGGCTCTCCCTGCCCCAGTTGCCCCAGTCCAGCAGCCCTGGGGCTCTCCCTGCCCCAGTTGCCCCAGTCCAGCAGCCCTGGGGCTCTCCCTGCCCCAGTTGCCCCAGTCCAGCAGCCCTGGGGCTCTCCCTGCCCCAGTTGCCCCAGTCCAGCAGCCCTGGGGCTCTCCCTGCCCCAGTTGCCCCAGTCCAGCAGCCCTGGGGCTCTCCCTGCCCCAGTTGCCCCAGTCCAGCAGCCCTGGGGCTCTCCCTGCCCCAGTTGCCCCAGTCCAGCAGCCCTGGGGCTCTCCCTGCCCCAGTTGCCCCAGTCCAGCAGCCCTGGGGCTCTCCCTGCCCCAGTTGCCCCAGTCCAGCAGCCCTGGGGCTCTCCCTGCCCCAGTCCAGCAGCCCTGGGGCTCTCCCTGCCCCAGTCCAGCAGCCCTGGGGCTCTCCCTGCCCCAGTCGCGCAGCCCTGGGGCTCTCCCTGCCCCAGTTGCACCAGTCCAGCAGCCCTGGGGCTCTCCCTGCCCCAGTTGCCCCAGTCCAGCAGCTCTGGGGCTCTCCCTGCAGGGCTGGGGTGGCCCTGATGGTGCCCAAGCAGGTGGCACAGCAGGGCACTTGTGTGTGCATCCCTAAACTGCCCTACCTGAGCAAACAGTCTTGCTGGGAAGGACTTGGGGAAACAACTAACACCAGCATCCCTGCAAAAGAAGAAGTTCTCCCCAGGTATGGCAGAGCCATCAAGGATTTTGGCCTCACTAAGTGTTACAACAATGCATCATCAGTGCAAAAACAGCAAACCAAGGAGAGTGGGGCACGAATCCTTCACCAGGGCAGTTCACTTCTCAAGTCTACCACAAACACTGTTAGTCTTCATTTCCACAATTCCACTTAACCTTTTGGAAATGTTACTGCTAATAAACTTCAGGGAATAATAGAGAAACATTCCTCTCCTTGACGTTTCTATGCCTGACTTCTGCAGCTTCTCCCTCTCCGTTTCCCATTGTTTTTCCCATTGTTTTCCCATGACTGATCACTCCCCCTCAGGGTCTCAGCTTCCCTTGCTTTCTGGGCAGTGTTTCAGCCCCCAGTTCTCAGTCACACCTCTTGTCTTTCTTCTCCTTTCTCACACGTGCTGGGAGTCTCTAAATCCCTGAAATACTGCCCAGCACAGCTTGGGGAACAGAGCCACCACCTGCTCCTCCAAAGCCAGCCAGCCCTTCTGCCACAGCCCCAGGGTGAAGCCAGCCCCTGGCTGAGCCCTCAGTCTCTGGCACCTGACACCGCCAGCCCAGGAGGGGCACCCCTGGGATGGACCTTGTCACCACCCCAGGACAGGTTTGTGTCATTGTCACCACCCCAGGACAGGTTTGTGCCGTTTGCCACCACCCCAGGACAGGTTTGTGCCGTTGTCACCACCCCAGGACAGGTTTGTGCCCGTTGCCACCACCCCAGGACAGGTTTGTGCCGTTGTCACCACCCCAGGACAGGTTTGTGCCGTTTGCCACCACCCCAGGACAGGTTTGTGTCATTGTCACCACCCCAGGACAGGTTTGTGCCGTTTGTCACCACCCCAGGACAGGTTTGTGCCGTTGTCACCACCCCAGGACAGGTTTCCCTCGGGCACAGCAATGTCCCACAAGAGCAGCTGCCAGGACAGGGAGCAGGGACTGCTGGCAGGAGCTTCCCTGCAGGAACTGCCCCCTCTTTTTTGTACAGTTCATCTGTTTGGTCTAAATGCATACAAATAAGGTTTAAAATGGGTGCTGAACCCCAAATCCTGGGATGGAAGAGGAACTTTTCTCTTCCAAACCCCAGCTGACATCCCTGAGCAGAGGCAGTGTGGGCACCTTGCAGCACAGCTCCAGCACCTTCTGTCAGGCTCCTTCCTGCTGTGGAAGGCACCGACTGAGAACTGCTCCTGCAGAACCCCACCTGCACGGCAGCTCCGTTTGATTCATGAGGCTTAATAAGGAAATGGATGTAAGATCATTAAACAGTGCAATTAACTGTCCAAATGACGCAATTACATATGTGCCCTAAGTACATGAAGGGCCTGGTAATTGCCTGAACATTAATTTCAATTATTAAACAAAATTATATTTTAAAGTACAGATGCTTAGTATGGGGAAATGATGCCAGGACTGCCGAGCCAAGGAGAAACAACCTGCAGGGCCCAGGTGTCCCTCCCTGAGCCAGGGGCCACTGCCAGCCCTGCAGCAGCAGAACATCCCACAGCCAAAGCTCCTCCCTGCCAGGGACAGCAAACAGGAGCCTTCCCACAGCAGCAGGAAGTTTATTTTCAGGAAGCAGACTGCACAGATTAAATTTTAAAGCCATTACTCACTAAATCTTTTAGTACTTCTACAACAGCCCACACCTGCACTATCCCCCCTCCGGGACAGAAATTAACCCCAGCTATTATTTATATAAACCTGGAGCACATTTTCTGTCTCTGTTGATGGCTGAGACCTCCCAAAGAAAGGCTGCATTTAAGGTGAAATGATGTTTAAACAAACAGTGTCTATGGGAGGATCACATTGACTTGGAAATCAACACAAGCCTTTGTTATTCTACATGAACCACAGAGAACCAGAAAAAAACACCTCCAGTTTTCCATCAGTCCAAAGCCATGTGAAATCTCATGGCCTCAAACCAGGCCCACCTGTGTCAGGAAAAAAATCAGCCGAATCTTCAGCACAATAAGGCTCTGAAATTCTGCAAGTGGCTGCAGCAAGCACCCATTGCCCACCCTGCTGGAGAGGCAGCACTTGGAGGAGATTTCTCCAAGGAAACACAAAAAGTAAAACCCCTCTCCAGTGCTTTAGGAAAAAGTGCTGTACCCATTAACATTTCTTTACTCTTCCTTACGGCTTCTGGGGCCATCCTTCAAGCTTGGAAAGCATTCATAACTTACTGCTCCAGTGCTGCAGAGCTTTACTGCTAATGAATTTGGGCTCCCAGCACATTCAATGCTACACAAAGCATGCAGGGGGCAGGAAAAGCTGGGTAACCTTGTGGTTCAACTCAGAGACAGTCTGAGATGCACAGGGATTTTTGCATCAGGCCAATAAAAACCTGGCCTGGCTTTCCCAGAGGTCCCAACACGGATCTGAGCCAAGCTCTGAGCAGCCCACCATGGCACCCGTCCTTCCCCTGCTGAGAGCCAAACTCCTCCTCCTCCCACCTTAAATTCAATTTGCAGCTGCAGCCTTGCCTGGAGCACAGAGCTTCATCTCCTCCAGGGCCCCCCACATCACTGCTGCTGAACACTCCACTTCCCTGCAATAATGCAGGGGTTAATAAACCTACGTTTAACACACAGCCAAGAAGTTGTGTATAAGGTTTGTCCACAAAAGGTCATCCAGGGATGTTGCTCTAATAAGTGTTATGAAAATATGAACTCTTCAAAACACTCATTGAAATGAATCTTAAATTAATTAATAATTCTTGAAAAGAAATCCACTTTTTTGAAAAATGGACTGTGTTACACACATAAATCAGGTTGCCACTAAGAAAAATCATTTGCTTCTGAAGTGACATTTGTCAACTAAATGAATAAGTGCTTTGACATTTATAGAAACTGTGACACTGCTAAAGCTATACGGTACTGCTTAATGTTATTTTCCTTTTATATAAAGAGAGTCACAATTTGAGCATAAAAATTGCTCTTATTAGGCAGAGAATGTCAAGTCTCATTGCTAAATTTACTGTAGTGATTCAGCATGAAAACCAGCAGTGCCCTTTTGGCTCTCAGCAGCTCTGTTCAAGTGCCCATTCATTACCCACATTAACTTCCCTGCAATGGCATCACCAGGGCCAACCACGGGGATTTGATCCCAGCCAGAAATGCCAGATCCCTCCCAGCCCCGATGCAAACTCACAGCAGGGCAGTGCCCAAGCAGCCCAGCGTGGCCCTGAGACGGGGCACAGCTGGGGCACAGCTGGCAGGTCACCCTGGTGTCCCAGGGCTGGCACAGCCCCTGTGCCCGGGGTGTCTGAGGCACAGGGAGCCCACCAGGGACAGCCCTGCTGGGACACCTGGAGCTGGGACAGCCCTGGAACCTGCTCAGGAGGTTTGTGTGCAGCACTGAGGGACTGCAGCTCCTCCTGGGGACAGCCCTGGAACCTGCCCAGGGTGTTTGTGTGCAGCTGCTGCAGCTCCTCCTGGGGACAGCCCTGCTGGGACACCTGGAGCTGGGACAGCCCTGGAACCTGCCCAGGGTGTTTGTGTGCAGCACTGAGGGACTGCAGCTCCTCCCTGCCCAGGACAGCTGAGGGAGCTGGGGCTGCTCAGCAAACTCAGCCTGCAGAAACCCACCCGGCCCCCACAGCCCCAGCCAGCCCGGGCACTGCAGGGGGGCCCTGAAGCTCTGCTGAAGCTGCTGGGCTGGGGCAGAACCAGCTGGGGCACAGCAAGGACAGAGATCACTGGGGATTGCTCTGGGGCACCCTGAGCTGAGGGACACCTAACTCTGAGGAGGAGTGGCTGAGAAGTGACAGGATCCTCCAAAGAGAAGCAGAAGATAAACCCAGCCTGGGATCACCAGACATGCCAGGACCATGGTTAGCAGCAGAGTCCTCCCATCTGCAGTTCTGGAGGAACTGAATCAGTGCAGCAGCTCCTCCACACCTCACACAAAGCCACCGACGTCTCCCTAAATGTTTAAACAGTTCAGGAGCTCACACACAAACCAAGGCCCATTTAGAGACCAAAATCAAAGCAATCCATTTTTCCAGATGCTGCACTGCTTGCTCCAGCTGTAATGGCACACTTATAAGGAGCTGTAATAAAAAAGACAAAATGCTCATGCAATGCAGCAGGAACAGAGCCAAAGAGCCATTCATATTGCTCTCCCAAAGAAAAAGGGCTCGCTGAACAGCCTGAAAGGACACCTGACATGCATCTTCCCCTTCTTTCACAAAATAGAACCATACATAAAACTGATATGATTACTTGCTAAATCTAATAAGTTTCTTTTTCTTTGATGGTTGTTTGCTGCTTAATGTGCTTTAAATGCATAATAAAAATGTAATGAAAAACATACATTTATTCTATGTGGCAGCTACTGCATATTCCATAAAAAAGTAATCTTATAAAGTTTAATTTTACAGTGTTTCTTAAATCTATTTCTACTTATTCACTATATGCTGAAGGTATCTGCAAAGGAATTTAATACTGAACAGAACCCTTTTCTTCACTGATATTAATGCCAAATTTTCTTTTTACAGTCATTGTCTTGTCCCTTCTGTAAGCCCAGAAAAGGAAAAGCAAATGGATTTAAGGTTTCCAAAGAGTCTCATTAAAATGTAAAGTCCAAATATCCACATAATTTTTTCCCTGATTGCTTTAGGGCTGTTGTGGGATTTTTCCTGTCTGGGCATTTGTCTTCCATAACATTTTAATTTCCTTGAGAAAACTGTGGACTGAGCTTATCTCCTTGCCACTGGTGATATCAGAGCATCTGGTTTGCATTAAGGGAATGCAAATTTGAGCACAGCTGAATTAAAGACCACTTGCTTTTCAGAAGGCATTTGTCAGGAGAAACACCAGCAAATAAAAGCTATTGACAGGAAGCCCTGTGCAAATCTTGAGGATAAGGCAGTCCAGAAAAACCTCTTGGGAGTCTCCCTCGCTTCCCTTTGCTGCAGAATTTACTGCCAAAAATCAGATTTGCAGCCAATAATCAATCTGTTTTAAAAATTCTCCTACATTACACACACTTGGCTTTCATGCCCTGCCAATGACTGAAAGCAAAGAAAAGCCAGCTCCAGAGGTCTCCTGCTGATGTGGGTTCACAGGAGGTCTCGGGAGATGCTGGGCAGTGAGGGGCTGGAGCCCAGCACACAGCCCAGCTCCTGGGGCAGCTGCCCTCCCACCCTGGCCACTCCAGCTTCATCTTCATCTTCATCAAGCTACTCCTCTTTGTAACTCCAGCTGTGCAGAAAGCCCGTCTGTGGTGCCAGAAATCCTGTGCCCCAGTTTATGGGATCTGTTCCCCTTCCCAAGAGCCAGAAGGACAATGCCTCCCAGGAAAGTTCTAGTCCTTCCACAGCCCCAAGGCTCTGCATTCCCACAGCCCTGCCCTCATCCAGCCCATTTCCATGGGCACCCCTGCCCAGAGCAGTCCTGATAACCCAGCAGGAGCTCCCCGAGCTGCTGGAG
The DNA here is from genome assembly GCA_013400495.1 of Nicator chloris. Lineage (NCBI taxonomy): Eukaryota > Metazoa > Chordata > Aves > Passeriformes > Pycnonotidae > Nicator > Nicator chloris. Next base: position 47,593 of record WAAE01023203.1, read on the forward strand.
CAGAGGGACAGTCCTGGGCAGAGACATCCCGGGTGCCCCGGGCTCAGGTTGGTGCTGGGAAGGAGCAAAGCCCAGCAGGCAGAGCAGAGTGCCCTGTGACCCTGCCAGGGGTGGGCAGAGCAGAGTGCCCTGTGACCCTGCCAGGGGTGGGCAGAGCAGAGTGCCCTGTGACCCTGCCAGGGGTGGGCAAAGCCCGGCAGGCAGAGCAGAGTGCCCTGTGAGCCTGCCAGGGGTGGGCAGGGCAGAGTGCCCTGTGAGCCTGCCAGGGGTGGGCAGGGCAGAGTGCCCTGTGAGCCTGCCAGGGGCAGGCAGAGCAGAGTGCCCTGTGACCCTGCCAGGGGCAGGCAGGAGCACAGGCAGGGCTCCCCTGGCACAGCCACGGCTCCCCTGGCACAGCCACGGCTCCCCTGGCACGGGCAGGGCTCCCCTGGCACGGGCAGGGCTCTGCAGCAGCACCAGGGAGCCCCCAGAGCAGGGATGGGCACAGGCAGCTCCCCTCCCCTGGAGCTCACCCCGCACAGCTCCGCTGGGGCTGAAGGAAACCCTGGGGAATGGGAAGCTGCTCCACTGAGGGATGGCAGGTACAAAGCACAGGAAGGAAGATGGGAAAATATTCCCTGCAGATGTCAAACAGAAGGCCAGACTCACCCAATGAGTTTGGATAATTGTCACCCAGAGGCTCACAGTATTTTGTAGTGTTTCAGCTCTGCACCAGTACAGCTCATTGGGGTTTTGGCTGAGGACCCAATAACAAAACGCTCCAAGAATCCCCTGCCAGAGCTGGTGATGGCAGTCAGACTCGACAGATGCAATGCAGGGCAGGGCTGAGCCCCTCAATAACGCTTCTTCGGTGTCGGAGTGCCAGAGGAGGAAGGATGAGCAGCACATCCGAAACAGCAGAAGGTCTGGCTTGGATGGGCTGGACGGCACCAGCCCGGGGGCACTCGGAGCTGTGCAGCACCTCAGGGGCAGCCAGAATTAACCTTCCCTTTCCCCAAAACACTGCCAACACCCTCTCACACCAGCAGCA
>WAAE01023203.1:48908-71630 GCA_013400495.1 Nicator chloris
CCCGGGGCTCCCTGCCCCTCTCTCCCCTGCCGGGCCCCGGGGCTCCCATCCCCTCTCCCCTTGCAGGACCCGGGGCTCCCGGCCCTTCTCTCCCCTTGCAGGACCCGGGGCTCCCGGCCCTTCTCTCCCCTGCCGGGCCCCGGGGCTCCCGGCCCCCCCAGGTACAACACGGCACCTGCAGCCCCCCCAGAGCCCACCGTGTCCTGTCACCATACAAAGGCCACTGAGGCACACTCGGGCAGGAGGCTGCACTGCCGGTGACACACACACAACCAAACACGCTCCAAAATGGTCTGAACTGGGAATAAACCTCCTCCCTCTGGCTGCCAGAGACGGCTGCTGCCCCGACAAACAGCACACCTGGTCCTGGCAGAGCTCAGGGATCCCCCCTGCATGGAATGGAGCTCAGGGATCCCCCCTGGATGGAACTGAGCTAAGGGATCCCCCCTGGAGTCACCCTGCACAGAACTGAGCTCAGGGATCCCCCCTGGATGGAACTGAGCTCAGGGATCCCCCCTGGAATCACCCTGCATGGAACTGAGCTCAGGGATCCCCTCTGGAATCACCCTGCACGGAACTGAGCTCAGGGATCCCCTCTGGAATCACCCTGCACAGAACTGAGCTCAGGGATCCATTCTGGAATCACCCTGCATGGAACTGAGCTCAGGGATCCCCTCTGGAATCACCCTGCATGGAATGGAGCTCAGGGATCCCCTCTGGAATCACCCTGCATGGAACTGAGCTCAGGGATCCCCTCTGGAATCACCCTGCACAGAACTGAGCTCAGGGATCCCCCCTGGAATCACCCTGCATGGAATGGAGCTCAGGGATCCCCTCTGGAATCACCCTGCATGGAACTGAGCTCAGGGATCCCCTCTGGAATCACCCTGCATGCAATGGAGCTCAGGGCTCCATTCTGGAATCACCCTGCATGGAACTGAGCTCAGGGATCCACTCTGGAATCACCCTGCACGGAACTGAGCTCAGGGATCCCCCCTGGAATCACCCTGCATGGAATGGAGCTCAGGGATCCACTCTGGAATCATCCTGCATGGAATGGAGCTCAGGGATCCCCCCTGGAATCACCCTGCATGGAATGGAGCTCAGGGATCCACTCTGGAATCACCCTGCACGGAACTGAGCTCAGGGATCCCCCCTGGAATCACCCTGCACAGAACTGAGCTCAGGGATCCCCTCTGGAATCACCCTGCATGGAATGGAGCTCAGGGATCCCCTCTGGAATCACCCTGCATGGAATGGAGCTCAGGGATCCCCTCTGGAATCACCCTGCATGGAACTGAGCTCAGGGCTCAAAGCTCTCCATGAGCCATGACTTAAATGCACTTTCTTGCACCCCTTTGTGCAGCTGTCACTCGATACCCAACAACGCTGCCTTTCCCACGTGCTCCTCCTCCACCTTTACCCTGACTACCAAACACGAGCCGTTTGCTCATCTGAGCTCCACTGACGTGTTGAATTTGCTCAAACAACAAGGATCAATAGCACACGGGACTCGAGAGGCCTGCCAGGACACAGAAAAATGTAATAAAGATCAAGGTGCCAGCAGGTTTTAATTACACGGGAGGAGAGGAGAAGGTGTGTTCTGCAAGGTCTCTGCAATTGGAGACTATAATCAAAATGCCATCAGCCTGCCTCTCATATTTTCAATCTCTGAGGAAAATGACTAAAATGGTATAACATTTTCAGATGAATTTTGATGCCTCCATCAGAAAGGCTGACATTTGTCAGACATAATGTCAGACATCACCTACATGGTCATTTGATTTCTCTCTTCCCCCCGGGTGTCACTTCACTAATGACCGAGGAGTGGGAATGAAGCAGGGACACTACAGCCAGAGCTGCTCTGACATTCACACGCTGCTCATGGAAACGTTCACAAACCTGTGTTCTCTGCCAAGCCACGTGACACAAGGATATAAAACCACGTGTAAGCAGGGCCATCATTTATCAAATCTGATAATGAATTAATTTGCTTCAGTTCCTCAAGAATTCACATCAGAACAGGAAATGTCTGTGAGGAACACCACAGTGTCTCCTGCAGGAGCAGCTTTTGCCCTCCCTCTCACATGAAACATCGTGTAAATCATGACCTTTCTGTGCTCAGCCTACACACTCCTGGTACAGCATCACCCCCGTTCCTTCCTTTAGGTCTCCCGGGAGTTTGAGCTCAAACAACGTGCCAAAATAAAATGACATTTTCTCCATGAAACATCTTGTGACACCAACCACACACCACGACACACGAGGAAAGGCTAACTTAGCAAAATGCCACAGAAACGCACCAGTAAGGAATTATTTAAGCCCCTTGTATGAAACACCATCAGACATGCAGGTGGCATCACAGGATCAGGGAAACAGAGCTGGAAAGGGCTCAGGAGGAGAGGGGCAGCAGTGCCCAGTGATTTGGCTGAGCCCTGCAGCACACCCAGGGCTCTGCAGGCTGGGCTCCCCTCCAGGGAAAGCTCCCAGCACTGCAGGCTCAGGATCAGGATCAGGGGCTGGACACGGCAGGAGGAGCCTCGGGACACCCCAAACTCCTTCCCCACAGGGCACCCGCAGCCCCCGAGCAGCACAGCCAAAGAATGAATCCCTGCTGGGCACCAGGCACAGCACCCTGCTGCAAAGGGAGTGATGTGTAGAGCATCCCCAAAGCCTGACAGGAGGCTCACACAGCCCTGGGCAGTGTGTGCACACTCTGAGATAAAGTGTGCTGACCTAGAGAGGCCCTGGGACAGCACAGACACTGCTGAGAGAGAAATGGAACCAGAAACAAGTTATAAAGTGTGCTGACCTAGAGAGGCCCTGGGACAGCACAGACACTGCTGAGAGAGAAATGGAACCAGAAACAAGTTCCAAACCATGGCCTTGCAAATAGACTGGATATTTTAGAGAAAGAGAACTATGAAAGATGGATTGTAGTAGGCCCCAGGTGAGGTATTTTAATTGATGATTGGCTTTAAGGCATTAGCAGCACTGTGTGGCAAAAGTTGATAGGCCAACGCTTAGAACGTAATTAGGAAGTAATTTGGCTTCTGATTGTGATGGTGTGAATTTTAACATCTGTACCATCTCACCCTTCTCACGAGACTGCAAATGGAATAAAAATCTTTAAAAGCACCTCTCAGGAGCCCTGTCTCTGACAGGGTTTGTCCAACACACCCTGACAGCAAAGGGAGACCATTAACTGCCTTCCCATCCCTGCTCAGCCAGGGCAGAGATCACTGAGGGACACTTCTGGTGTCCCCCAGGCTGCACCCCTGAGTTTGTGTGGTCACAGCCACACTGCCACCCAGCCTCTCTGCCTGCAGGGATCCCCAGGGTTTGTCACAGCTCCTGCAGCACCCTGTAGACCTGCAGGGCTCCCAGGAGCTGGAACACTGCAGCAGCACTGGGATAGCCCACACTGCATTCCCAGCAGCAGCCACATCATCATTTCCCCTGCAAACACAGCCCTTCCCAACTGCTCTTGAGCAGGAGTTTTTAAATTCACCAAACTTCTCCCCAGCAGTAAAGAAGATTACTGCACTACAATTTTAAAGCAAAATGTGGCTGCCTTATAACAATATGATCTTAAGTATTTTCTAGTTACTTCTCCCTGGGGCCTTTCAAGCACTGGGAATGAGAACTCTGATATCTGTGGCTCCTTCCCAATTCTTGATCTTTTTATGAGGTTTTTCTACAGGCCAGAACAACAGCAGGAAAAAAATTGCTGCTTGCCAAGGTCTTCATTCACATCACAGAGCAGCTTGCCTTTGTCCTCTCATTTTCCAGGTGGAAGCAGAGATTAAACTTCCAAATGACTAATTCCTTCTTACAGAATTTAACCTGCAGAAATATTTGCCTTCCCTGTCCCTCTGGGTGTTACAAAAACCCCAAGTTGCCCTTAGCTTCCCAAAGCCTGCCAGGGAAGTGGCAGGGTTGGTTCAGGCAGCACTCGGGCTGCTCTGGCTCCTGCAGGTGTGAATGCATTACTGCTCACCTGATCCAGGGTGGAACCACGGCTGGGGCAAGCTCTGTGCCAGAGCCTCCCCACGTCCCTCCCGTAAGGGGCACAGAGCCCTCCTCAGCCCCTCCTGTGAGGGGCACAGAGCCCTCCCCAGCCCCTCCTGTGAGGGGCACAGAGCCCTCCCCACGTCCCTCCTCAGCCCCTCCCGTGAGGGGCACAGAGCCCTCCTCAGCCCCTCCCCAGCCCCTCCCGTGAGGGGCACAGAGCCCTCCCCAGCCCCTCCCCAGCCCCTCCTGTGAGGGGCACAGAGCCCTCCCCAGCCCCTCCCCACACACCAGGGCTCATCCCAGGGGTTTGGGTGCACCCACAGCCACCAAACCCTACAGCAGCCACGAGGGTCCCCCCAGCTCTCCCCTGGCTCCCCCACGCTCAGGCTGATCCCCCTGATCAGGGCTGGGGCTTTGGCCACCCCGGGGTGAGCCCAGGCAGGGCTGCAGGTGCCAGGCAGGGCTGCAGGTGCCACCCCCGGCTCTGTCCCCACCAGGAAGGCAGGGGCAGCTGCCCAGAAGGGGAGGGCAGCAGTGGGGCCGGGGTTTTATCCCAGCCTGGGTTTTATCCCAGACCTTGTCTGAAACCGGGAGGCACAGCTTAAAAAAAAATAAATTTAAAAAGCTTTTTTTCTTGTGAGCCTGAAAATTAAAAAAAAAAAAAAGTGCAGCAAGAACTCCAATTTGCTAATGGATAACACAGAGTCTTTCTGCACAGAACTATTTGAAGCTGTGTTATCCAAAGCCAAAGGTTATCAAAGCCAAGCATTGTTACAGCACTGAGAAATCTAAAGATTAGGAACTCCTAATTAGTACAGAACTGATGGAAATATTGGTAGAAGAGCAGGAGCTCTGCATTTTGCTGGGGAAGCAGCATCTGCTTTTGGATTCCTGCAGAGTTCAGTCCCTGGGGGCAGAGCTGTGAGTGGCTCAGGGCTCACACAGAGGATCCCAGTGCTGAGCAGACACTTCACTCTCGGGGCTGGGTCATTTCTCTCCCACTTCTGAGCCTGCCAGTAAGAGCTGAGAGGTGACAGCAGTGACAGCAGTGACAGCAACGGCTCCAGTGCAGGAAATGTCTCCCAGGGCTCCCAGGAATGATCTCCTCCATGATTCTGCACTGCAGGTGGGTGGCAGTGCCTGGGCAGTGCTGACAGGGAGCAGGAGGAGCACAGTGACCTGCAGGGGAGGTGGGATGCCTTTGGTCCCCTACTGAGTGGGGACAGAACAGTTCTGGAGGAAGGATATCACTGTTACTGCTTCCCAGGTTTATTTCAAATCCCCGTTCACCTCCCTTTGGAAGAGAACAGGCAATGATCACCAGCAGTACCGTGGCAAAGCAATAAATAAATCAATCAATAAATCCTGAGCTGTCTGCAGCAAATGAAGTCATTTCACCATATTTCAGAGCCTGTGAGCGTGGCAGGATGTGCCAACAGCTCTGTTTGTGCTGAGCACCTGCCCAGTTCCTGGGCTCCAGAGTCTCGTGGAAGAGAAACATTTGCATGCAGAAAGCCTCTTCTCATCAAACCCTGATCCTGCTCTTGCAGAGGATCTGCCACCAGCTGCAACTGAGCGTGAACTGCTCGTTTCCCATCTGGGTAGGAATTACAAGGAGCAGAAATGGGGACTGAAATAACTGGATAATTTATTGAGATAATTAAAATTAAAATAATTTCATAATTAATGTTTCTTTTGCTTTCACACTCAGACCTCATTGGAGAAATCCCACACTGGGAGGAGAACACTCCTGTTGTTTTCTAACCACACAACTGCACACCATGAGGGTTAAAATGCCCCTAGAACAGGAGGGTTGGATGGTTGTGAACTTTGAGATGTATTTATTTTTTTCTTGAGGCAGGAAACCTCCAGTAGATAAAGGAACCAGTCATGCTCTTCACCTTTCAAGAGGGAGAAGGAAAATTCCCCTAATGATACCCACCAGGTTTGCTGCATGGACATCATTAGCAGAAGCAGATTCCTGGTTCTCAGACTGACAGATCTGCTTTTCCTAGCAGAATCCCCAACATTATTGCTCCTGTCATTGCAACAGAGCGGGGATTTGATTTTTAATATTAAGGTAAAAGAACCTTGTATTTTAAAAACCAAATTTACAATTCAATGTTGCAGTTGGAGCAACCAGAAAATCTTCTGGGGAAGGGATAGTGGCTCCATGCTCCTGCATGAAATGTCTGCATGCATGATGCATAAAGGCCATCCCTCCACTGGAGCCTCTGGCAGGCTCATCTCTCCAGAACGAGCTTTCAGGCTGTTTTCCCTGGCCATGCATGCACTTCCCAGCCCTCGGGGTCACAGCCTCTGCTGACAAAGTCACCAACACAGGAAGAGCCAGTCCTTCAGGAGAGGGGAGTTGTGTAACTGAATATCTCTAATTGAATTGAGCTGTGACACCAATAATCAGCCTGCATGGACCCAGGCTGGGACTGAACTGGGCAAGGAAAGCAGGGCTCAGGGCATGGGTGGAACTCCCCTGCAGCCTAGGCTGAAACGGGGCTCAAGTCAGGAACAGGCAATGATTTTTACCTCAGCATTATTCCACGGATCTTTGGATATAAATACCTGGTCCAAATCCCACTGTCGTCAGTAAAAGCCTTTCCAGGCACTTCTCGTGCCTCCAAACGAAGGTGCTGGTGCTCAGTCACAGGCACTGGCACTGCCCACACTGAGGATGTTGGTCCCTGGCAGTGTGAGCACAGGGCTCACCCAGGCTGCCCCTCTCAGCTGGGCAGGATTTTGTTCAATCACAGCCCAGGAGTCCACAGCAAAGCTGAAGGTGAGGACCATTTCCATGCTGGTTCCATCCATGGACACATCAGGCTGTGGCCAGCCCCGGGCAGAGCTCCAGCCCAGCCCCGGGCAGAGCTCCAGCCCCGGGCAGAGCTCCAGCCCAGCCCCGGGCAGAGCTCAGCCCAGCCCCGGGCAGAGCTCCGGCCCCGGGCAGAGCTCAGCCCAGCCCCGGGCAGAGCTCAGCCCAGCCCCGTGGTGCCCTCAGCCCTGGCTGGCACTCCCTGCTCTGCTCTGCTCCTTGCACTCCCAGCCTCAGCAGATGGCCCTGCTGACATCTGGAGCTCTTTACCATCCTGATCTTTAGTCACACTTGTGAGAGGAAGAGGAGAGCTGCTGTGCTGGACAAAGGCAGAACAACAAGAGGATTTGGGAAGACTTTAGGGCAAGGGGCTGGGGGTATTTGTGTTTTCCACTTTGGGAGAACCTGCTGCAGGGCTGTTTGCAAGGGGAGGGGTGCAAGGAACACACCTGAGCACTGGGAGCTGTGGCTGCTAATTGCTGCCATGGAGCTGCAGAAATTTCCCTGTCTTTGCCATGCCCAGCTACAGAAGACTCCTGCTGCTCCAGCTGCAGGTGTGTGACAGGCACAGCACCTTGGGGACACTTTGGGGCAAGGCTGGGCCGTGCAGCAGCAGCTCCTTCGTGAGGAAATTCACAGTGTGCTGAGGCTCCAGCTCCCCCAGCAGCATCACAGAGTCCAGGCAACACAAAACCCCAACAAAAGGTGTCCCTGGGCTATGAAGAGGGTTCTTTGGAGGAAGAGCTTAAAATATTCCTGGGTGCAAACCTCGCAAAGTCCAGCAAACAACAGCAGATTCCGGGACAGTAATGGATGTGCTGCAGATTCACAGTGGCCCAGGAGAGTTTATGATCCACAAGGTCAAATGCAGCTGGTGCATTTTAAACAGAAAGGGAGACAGAACGTGAAGACAAGTTCAAGCTTTATTTGAATTCAAACACAGAAGGAACCAACAGCTACTGAATTTCAACAGGATTCAAGTGAGTGCAGCCTTTGGAGTCCTTTGAAAGCCTTGTGAGCAGCTATCCCCAAAGTGTGCTCACACACAAGTAACTTGCTTCAGTAAATACCTTTAAATCAGCCCTGCTCAGTCTGCTCAGCCTGCTCAGCAGGCACAGGCCTGGTTCTGAACACTTCAGAACACAGCCAAATGTGCAGCTACACAGTGCTGTAATCACAAGCAGTACAACATTATCACATGGACATTTCCTTTAATCCTTCTCTTGTTTCTCCTCTGTATTCCTCACCATTGTACCAGCTCAGGGCATAGGTGCTCTTTTAAGACCCTCATAGAAGGTGGTTAAGGACAAGTGTAAGAGTAAAAAAGGATTAAAAAATACAAAACAAACCCTAATGTATCTCATGGGTCTCTTTCCCTCAAATTTGAAAGCACAGTTAACCTTGGGAAGTAAGGGAATCTTTGGGAAGCAGTTCTCTGGCCCTGTGCCCTCCCTGAGCTGTGCCCCATCTGTGTTTGCCAGCAGATCCCTGGTCCTACCTGGGAGCACTGGATCCAACCTGAGACCAAATATCAGCACAGTCTTTTGCTAACCACTCGGATTTCAGCAGAACTAAGCAAAGTTTAATCCTTTAGGTGATACCAATAGGAACTGGGCTAAGGCATATTCTGCTGCTGCTGTGGTCCTCCCTCTGAGTTCAGACTTTGACTCTCCAGCTGCTGCTGGTGTGGTTTGCAGGAACAAGAGTGGAAATACCTCCCCAGAGAGGCCCCTGGCAAAACCCCCTGAAGCAGAACGAGGCGTCTCAGCACTGACAACACAGAGGCGAAGATGATGCTGTCCTCCTGAGCAGAGCTGGAGATTCACAAGCTGTGAGATGTAAAAGGACACGAGGAAGATGACTTTTGTATTGGCTCAAAGGCAGCAGCAGCGATTGAAGCAGCTCCTGCCCTCAGCACGGTCCATGCATGGCCTCGAGCACATTAAAAACCAGCCAGGGAGGGAAAAGGGCCAGGAAAGCCAAATTCATTCGGTTTGCTGTCTGTAGGGATGCAGCATCACTGCTTGAGCTACTAGCAGCAATCGGAACAATTCTGGAGATGATGGGGATGGTGTCACTGACAGCCATACGCTGTCAGCCCCAGCTGGCCCTGCTGTCCATCCACATGATGGAAAATGCCTCTGGAAGCAGAAGGGTCACTCTGGTGTCCACGGGACACGGCTGGAGCAGCCAGGTGCTGCTGCATTTGTAGGTCGTTTTTCATAGCTGTGAATGGTTCAGGCAGGGTGGGGGGATTTGCATCCAGCTCAACTGTGCCTTCTGTGAGCCACCAGCAATAAAAGTAGACAAAGTAGACATAAACAGAAACTTTGCAGCTCTAGGAAACTTTACCAGCCTTTTCTTTGTTATTTTGATTTTCTGATGTTCTGCTTACATAATTCCTATTCTGTCCTGCTTCTCACAGTCAAGTTTCCTTTCTTCCCCTTCCCATCCCTTCCTAGACAACTCTCTCCCTCTTATCCTCCATCTCCCCTCATACACACTGTGACTGGCAGCACACAGCAAGAGGCAAGTTCCTCTCAAAGACTTGAGAGACTTTTGTGCTTCTGACACAACTCTGTGTTCTTCTGCCTCTGTGTTATCCAAAGAAGCTGTTTGCATCCCCTGGCCTGGGAGGGTCAGCTTGCAGCTTCCAAGAAAGCACCCAGGCATTGTCAAATACCTGAGCTTTGAGCACTTCACACTGACGGGGACAAAGCAATTTATACCAACATTTCTGTTTCTGGGGCTCTGTGAACAGAGAGTGAGCAGGGCTGGGGGTTTTCCTCTACTGCCACTCATCAGCTTACCAAATCTGTTCAGGTTTACTCAGATGATGAGACCTTGTCAAGGCTATGTAGCCTTGTAACACTTATCTGTAATTTCCAGGCGTCCCACAGAACCCTGGAACAATATTTGTGATCAGGCTGTGTGTCATCTGGAGGCCCAGCCACATTCCCTGTGTGCCAGGCAGGTGTCTGGGCAGGTCTGAACTTGGTCTCCACAAGAGGTGCTGAGAAAAACTATCACAATTCATTTCTCTTTTCTTTTCAAAGGACCAAAAGTAAACAAAGGGCTTAGTTCAACTCTGGGAGGCAAATCAGTCCAGTGGCTTTAGGGGAGAGCAGATCTGGAATTAAAATGGAATTTTTAAAGTGCCCTGGACCAGCTGTTATTTTGTTTCGGCTCCAAAGCTTCTGCAGGGCATTATCTGCAAAGTCCCGGGGGATGCTGTGAGTGAGAGATACTGTACAGGCACTGACATTCATTACCCTGCTGCTGTCAACGTGGCTCGGAATTTCAGATGTCTCCCGATAACATTACGGCTTTTAAAAGAGGATTTGCATTTTAAAACAAATGGCTTTGCTTTCAGTGCTGAGAAATACAGAGCAATACCCGGACTAAAAGGGGGCCGTGTGATGTGTGAGAGCAGCTGGGCTCGGGGCAGTCTCGGAGCCGCTCCTGGCCCGTTTCCCCTTCCCCGGCAGGTTTGTGGAACTCAGCCTGTCCATCGTCCCCTTCCCTTCCCTTCCCTTCCCTTCCCCGGCAGGTTTGTGGAACTCAGCCTGTCCATCGTCCCCTTCCCTTCCCTTCCCTTCCCTTCCCCGGCAGGTTTGTGGAACTCAGCCTGTCCATCGTCCCCTTCCCTTCCCTTCCCTTCCCTTCCCCGGCAGGTTTGTGGAACTCAGCCTGTCCATCGTCCCCTTCCCTTCCCTTCCCTTCCCTTCCCCGGCAGGTTTGTGGAACTCAGCCTGTCCATCGTCCCCTTCCCTTCCCTTCCCTTCCCTTCCCCGGCAGGTTTGTGGAACTCAGCCTGTCCATCGTCCCCTTCCCTTCCCTTCCCTTCCCCGGCAGGTTTGTGGAACTCAGCCTGTCCATCGTCCCCTTCCCTTCCCTTCCCTTCCCTTCCCTTCCCCGGCAGGTTTGTGGAACTCAGCCCGTCCATCGTCCCCTTCCCTTCCCAGGCAGGTTTGTGGAACTCAGCCTGTCCATCGTCCCCTTCCCTTCCCTTGCCGGGCAGGTTTGTGGAACTCAGCCCGTCCATCGTCCCCTTCCCTTCCCCTCCCCGGCAGGTTTGTGGAACTCAGCCTGTCCATCGTCCCCTTCCCTTCCCTTCCCCGGCAGGTTTGTGGAACTCAGCCTGTCCATCGTCCCCTTCCCTTCCCTTCCCTTCCCTTCCCTTCCCCGGCAGGTTTGTGGAACTCAGCCCGTCCATCGTCCCCTTCCCTTCCCAGGCAGGTTTGTGGAACTCAGCCCGTCCATCGTCCCCTTCCCTTCCCTTCCCCGGCAGGTTTGTGGAACTCAGCCTGTCCATCGTCCCCTTCCCTTCCCTTGCCGGGCCGGTTTGTGGCACTCAGCCCGTCCATCGTCCCCTTCCCTTCCCTTCCCAGGCAGGTTTGTGGAACTCAGCCTGTACATCACTGCCCGCAGTGCTGACTTCCCAGAGCAGAGGTGTCCCAGATTTCTCCATCGAGTGATGAGGTTTTGTTCAGAAATCCTGTGTTCACCCTGGGTTTCATCGTTAGCCCTACACTTCACAGGCTCTAAAGATGTGTCAGTCAGCGCTGAAGGCTCCCTTCAGAGGCGCAGCAACATCCAAACCGTCTAAAACCCCCTTTAGAGCTCGCTCGGCTCCGTTACAGACCGCTCTCCCCACACACCCGGCCTGTTTCCCAGCTCCGAAGAGCCCCTGAAAGCGGCGGCTCTGCCGTGGGGCAGCGCTGCGAGCGGCTGCGGCCCGAAAGCTTTGTCACAGTGCCACCCGGCGGGTCCGCGAGCGCGCTGTGCCCGGGGACAGCGCTGGGACAGCGCGGGGACAGCGATGGGGACAGGGCACAGCGCTGGGGACAGCGCTGGGGACAGCGCGGGGACAGGGCTGGGGACAGGGCACAGCGCTGGGGACAGTGCTGGGGACAGCGCGGGGACAGGGATGGGGACAGGGCACAGCGCTGGGGACAGGGATGGGGACAGGGATGGGGACAGGGATGGGGACAGGGATGGGGACAGGGATGGGGACAGGGATGGGGACAGCGCCGGGGACAGGGATGGGGACAGGGCACAGCGCTGGGGACAGGGCTGGGGACAGGGCTGGGGACAGGGATGGGGACAGCACTGGGGGCAGCCCTGGGGACAGGGCTGGGGACAGGGATGGGGACAGCACTGGGGGCAGCCCTGGGGACAGCACCGGGGACAGCACTGGGGTTATTCTCACCTCAAGTGTGGATTTACAGACACGGCTTTCCTGCATACCCTTCCTAGGAGCTGTTTGGAAAACTGTGCTTCAGTGCTAAAGATCTGTGGCAAGCCTGCGTGTTCCAATGGAGCAATAAAAATATTTACACGTGTGCAATTCAGTTCAAAATGCTGAGTGTCTGTGTGCTAGGAGTGTTTGTGTACTGTAAGAGGAGGGAAGTGGTAAGGATGAACAAAACCAACCCTAATTGTACAAAGATTTTAAGATACTTCAATTTTTAAAATCCTGCATTTTGTGTCTGTGCAAGGAGCAAGGCCATGTTCTGAGCAGCCACACAAGGAGGTGAAGCACCTCAGCCTTCAGGCTGTAAATCAGCCCCTGATTGTGGTTAAGACTGTGGAGGCCGTTTATGGAGAGATTAGTTTAGGTTTAATTCTCTGGGAGTTTTCTCACTGATTTCAAAAGGACTCAGGTCATTGCTCCAGGGTTTCCTCCATGAAACATCCGTGACCACAGCTGGATAAAGAATAAAGAATTAATTTAGATAATGCCTAAGAGGAGACATTGAAATGTGAGCAGGGAATAAGAACCAACAGTGTCTGTCCTCAAGGTCCCTGTTATTAGCATTTAATATGTAGTGAGAATAAATAAATACAAAATGTGACATAAACAAGTCCTGCCTGTGAGGGGCTGCCGTCTGACAAGGAGAGCAACAACGAATAAAAGAGCCAAAATCCATGCTCAGGTGTGCTGGAGCCTTGGCCTGGGGACATTCCAGAGCCTGGAGAAGGCAGAGAGCATCCACAGGGACCTCTTGCTCCATGACAGCAGTTCCCAAATCCCAGATCCTGCCTGTGGTGTGAGGACAGAGCCCGAGCCGAGCACCAACAGGCAGGAACAGATTCACACCTCCCTCCTCATCCCCCCATGTGTCTCACAGTGCTCAGAACCTGCTCGGGGAGAGACGTGGCTCTTGTCCAGGGTCAATTATTAATGGATAAATTCAATCGAGTTTTAATAAAAGATCAGATTAACTCTGTTCAGGTGTTCCAAACACAGATACCATCTCCCCACGAGTCTGTCTGGCTCTTTATCACCTCAGTGGTGTCTGTAGTGACAAATCTGAACAATCCATCCCCCCTTTGCTCCTGCCTTCCTCGTCCTGCCTGGACAGCAGTGTTCTCAGGAAGTCAGAGCTTTGGGGACAGCACTGCTTGGCTCCATCCCTGCTTTTACACTTCCCTAAGGAAATGGGATGCTCCAGGCTGCAGCATCAGAGCAGGATTCATGTGCCCTGGAAGAAAAGGAATTACAGCAGGGAAAGTTCCACTGCTGATTTAGGTGAGAGCATCAACCCCTGTGAAGGGAGTGGGATGGACCAGGGGCCATGGCCTCTTCAACCAAGAACCTCTGAGGGCTGCAGAGGGACTTTGCCAAGGACATGGAGTGACAGGACGTGCTGGAGAGTGACATGAGCTTTTCCTGTGCTTTAATTCTGTTCAGGCAGGGTAATTCTGTTCACCAGGGTATTGTTGGCCACTTCTCTTCATGACCTGCAAAATCCCATGTCAAGAACACACAGATTAATACTACTGATAAAAATGAAGTGACACAAAGATGTAAACAATCATGTTATTAATTTGCAGTGAAAGGGCAAAAAAGCCACAAATCCCAGAATGGCTGATGCCACATTACCTTTCCATGTGGCAGATAAAAACCCAGAAGTAAATGTGTTTGCTGTTCAAAGAAACATAGGTAAAAGTTTCCAGTGTCAGTATCACCCTCCCTTCATCCCATCCTTCCTTCCTTCCTCGCCTTAAATGTTTCAAGCTCTAAATTTGTTCAGCAAGCAGGAGAATATTTGTAAAGCCCATTGAATATTTACAGATGTTAAGTGGTGGGAGAACAGCTTCCTTTTGCCTTTCCCAGCAGAGCCTGGTGCTCCCTCTCTGCACAGGCCTGTCACTGTGAGTCACATCAGCAGGAGGTGCAGGGGGAGGCATCGCCTGGGAGGCTGCTGGATCTCCACCTGGAGCCCCACAGCTCTGCCCATCACATCACAGTGAACTGACAGAGAAGCAGGAAATTTCCCTTCTCACAGACAGCTTTCAGGTGTACTTTGGATGGGCCACTGGGCTGAGAAGCTTTTCCTTCCCAAATAATTTATGTTTCACTGCAAAATCCAAAATTAACTTTTAATTCCAGAGACAAGATTTTTTTTAATAACTCCATGTTCTTGATCAGGGATTATCGATTCTGGTTTTGAACCAAAATAATTGAAGAAGGTTCAATACAGAAGCAGAGCTGCTCATTAACTCTGTGTTTAACACAGAGAGGGCAACATCTCCGACAGCACAGCTTAAAACATCAATGAAGGCAAGTTTTAATGAGAAATTGGAGATAAAGTTTAAAAGCATTTAATAGTGAGTCTGCTAAGAGATAGTGTGTAGCCCAGAATGTTCTTGGGAAACAGAGGGAGGAGGAGCCTTCCCTGGCTGCAGCTGAGAGATGGGTTTGTCCAGAGGGCTCTCTGCAGGCTGAGCAGGAGCTGCCAGTGTCCTGCTGGAGCAGGTGCCTCGTGCTGGACACAGCAGTGGCACCACAGGGTCACACAGGGAGCAAGGGAAACCCACACAGAGAGCCAGAAACGGATCCCCCCAATCTTCCGCTGTTCTCACATTTGCTCAGGGGTATTTTATGCCCAGTGCTCATGAATATTTTGCAATTTACTTGGACATTCTTTTGTAAATCAATTTTAACCTAGTGGGGAATATTTTCATAAACCCTATTTCAGATTGCAGATGTGAATGCTCATGGTGGAAGCCTCATTAGAAGCATTACCAGTAATATGCCATTAATGTGTCCAACAAAAAGAAATTAATTCTGAAGATGAACTACAAATGAACTTCAGATCAAGAACTGTCTGGCAAAATTACTTTGTGATGAACTGAACAGTGAATACTGGCAATTTGTGACAAGAAAATGAGGCAGGATGTATTGAATATATTCCTCATGGTTTGCTGTAGTGGTGGCCGAGGTATTGCTGGGCTCAGTCTGGAGCTGAGCTCTGCCACAGGAATAAACTCCCTGCTTTCACATCCTCACCTGGCATTTTCAGTCATCATAGAGACAGAGAATGGTTAAAGCCCCTCCAGTGCCACCCCTGCCATGGCAGGGACTCCTCCCACTGTCCCTGGCTGCTCCCAGCCCGTGTCCAACCTGGCCTTGGGCACTGCCAGGGATCCAGGGGCAGCCACAGCTGCTCTGGGCACCTGTGCCAGGGCCAGAATTCCTTCCCAATATCTAATGATGGTTTCTTTTTCAAGATGGGATGAAGTGGACAGAGATAGATGGAGAAAAAGGCAACATCAGATTAAAAAGGGCCAGCAGTGGGGAGGTTTGTGTGGAAGGAAGGATGGCTCCCCCTCCTCGGGGCTGAGGCTGCCCCGTGGGAGCTGCAGGAGCACAGGAAGGCTTAGAACAGCTATGAAACACCTGCAGGGAGCTGGGGAAGGGGCTCAGCCTGGAGAAAAGGGGGATCGGGGGGACCCTGTGGCTCTGCACAACTCCCTGCCAGGAGGGGACAGCCGGGGGGTCCCTCTGCTGCCAGGGAACAGGGACAGGAGCAGAGGGAACGGCTCAGGCTGGGCCAGGGGAGGCTCAGCTGGGACAGCAGCAGGAATTTCCCCATGGAAAGGGAGGTCAGGGATTGGAACTGCCCAGGGAGGTTGGCAGTGCCCATCCCTGGAGGTGTCCCAGGAATTCCTGGAGGTGGCACTGAGTGCCCTGGACTGGGGACAGGGTGGGGACGGGGCACAGCTGGGACTGCCTGGGCTGGGAGGGCTTTTCCTCTGTGCCCCGGTGCCTGAGGAGGAAATGTCATTGCCCAGGATGGCTTCGGGGCCGCGGCTGCACTTCCCTCCCGGCTCCGTAGGTGGCGAGGGCCGCCTGCCCTGCCCCCTGAGCCCTGAGCCCTGAGCCCTGAGCCCTGGGCCCTGAGTCCTGAGTCCTGAGCCCTGAGCCCTGAGCCCTGAGCCCTGAGTCCTGAGCCCTGAGCCCTGAGCCCTGAGCCCTGAGCCCTGGGCCCTGAGCCCTGAGCCCTGAGCCCTGAGCCCTGAGCCCTGGGCCCTGAGCCCTGAGCCCTGAGCCCTGGGCCCTGAGTCCTGAGCCCTGAGCCCTGAGCCCTGAGCCCTGAGCCCTGAGCCCTGAGCCCTGAGCCCTGAGTCCTGAGTCCTGCGCCGGGCCCTGCCCAGGCCGCTCGGGGCCTGCTGGTGCTGCCCCGGGGACGGGCACGGTGTGCCCTTCACCGCCCGGGGCTGGGCACGGTGTGCCCTTCACTGCCCGGGGCTGGGCACGGTGTGCCCGTGGCCCTTCACCGCCCGGGGCTGGGCACGGTGTGCCCGTGGCCCTTCAGTGCCCGGGGTTTATTTGGTGCTGCCCGGGGCTGGGCACGGTGTGGCCATGCCCCATCACTGCCCGGGGGTTATTTGGTGCTGCCCAGGGCTGGGCACGGTGTGCCCGTGCCCCTTCAGTGCCCGGGGTTTATTTGGTGCTGCCCGGGGCTGGGCACGGTGTGGCCATGCCCCATCACTGCCCGGGGTTTATTTGGTGCTGCCCGGGGCTGGGCACGGTGTGCCCGTGCCCCTTCACTGCCCGGGGTTTATTTGGTGCTGCCCAGGGCTGGGCACGGTGTGGCCGTGCCCCTCCAGCCGCACAGCACATCCCCACCCTGTTCCCTCAGAGCCGCACTTCGGGCACCCTGCATCACCCAGAGCTCTGCACAGCACGAGCACGGCCATGGGTTTCAGGAAGATGCAATTTCCATGTCCTGAACGTGAGCCCCACCTCTGTTTTCTCCGCGTTTACAGAGCCCCAGTACTGCTGAAATAGGAGAACAAACCCAGGGAGAGGCTCTCAACATCCCCGAGACCAAACGACAGAAGGCAGGACCACAGTCTGCACCAAAGCTGCACTTTCCTGACCATTTCAGCAGAATTATCCAGGGATGAATGAACTCGACACCAAGGCTGGACTCACAGATTTACAGCTGATGGCTCCAGTGATGGAACAGCACTGGGGGACAGAGGGATGTGTAGCAGTTCTGGGAATTTCTCTGCATCAACAGGAATGAACCGTCTGGGATTTTGATGAACAATATCTCCTTGTACTGTCTCCTTTCATATGGCATCACACAGACATATCTGTGACCTTCACAGATGTCACATCAATAAAGAAAAAGGTTCCGTTTAAAAAATGAACTTAGCAGATCCAGACCTGGAGTAAATCCATGCGGCTGCAGCAGAGTCAGCAGAGAGAGGCTGATTTACAGACACTGCTCCACCATTACAAATAGCTGAAGTGAATTGTTACTGCTGTGCCAGGTCAGGGATCTGGTGATTAGACAAGAACAGGCGTGTGATTCATTGGAATATGTGAGCTTTCCCAGCATGTGGAAGTGCAGTGCCTGGAAATGGGCAAGAGAACTAAAGAACATTTTAATGTGTTTTAAAAGTGGCACATGAAGATGTGCATTTAATCCTGTCCAGTTAAAGGCACTCAAAGATCACCACAGTAACAAACGAGTACCTGCCCTGTTCCACACGCTCTGAAATGCTGTCAGACATAAGAATTCACCTTTCTGTGCTTAAATTGAGGGCCACTAAGCCTCCTGCAGAGCTCAGCATCACTGCAGCCTGGGGCTGGGCTTGGGCACGTTAGGGGCACTGCAATTAGACACCAGGGGAATATGACATGATCAAGAGGGGTTTTGTCAATCTTTCTGCTTTACCCAAAAGAGAATCTCAGCCTGGGTTTTCCTGTCTGCAGATGTGACCTGGGATTTATGAACAAACAAGCCTTAGCTCATGTGTAACCTTTTCATGCAGTTCTGAGTGCAGCCTGTGCTTGGCTTTCTTTCTCTCAATCACAGAATCATTTGAGTGGGAAAAGACCTCTAAGATCATTGAGTCCAACCATTAAATCTTTCTTTCACACGATCACAGAATCCTGGGGTTGTTTGAGTTGGAAAGGACCTTAAAGACCCCCCAGTTCCAATCCCCTGCCCTGGGCAGGGACACCTTCCACTAGACCAGGTTGTTCTCTGAGGGGTTCAGCTTTGAGAGCTGCTGCTGTTCTCCTCAGCCTATAAAATACTGAAAAGATAATATTTTAATAAGCAGATTAAGATTATGGACCATCTTTGTGTTTCTTATCTCTGAGTTTACTTAGCACTAAGATAACGATACTAAATCCATTCATTATGCCTGAGATGTTTATTGGCTCTAATTGCTGACAGGAGCAAAGGAGGATGAGCAGCACCAGGGTGAGCGCAGCACATTTTACACCCCTGAGAACTGGGGGTGCATTTCCTGAGCACAGCAAGGACCCCTCACACGGATTTGGGATAGAACAGATACTGATGGCTTGAAAATAATGGGAAATATTTATGGCCTGAGCCTTCCTTTCTCCCTGGGCTGTGCTGAGCTTCCAGCCCTGACCCTGCAGACCTTCCCCACCCCTCCCAGTCGGTGTGTATTTACTGCCCCACGATGGGGAGATGCACAAGGATGGAAATGCCCATGGCAAAATCACCCCCCAAGCACCTGACCCTGAAGGGCAGCTGGGCCACATCCCATGGCCTGCATGAGCTCAGATTTATCCTGTTAAATCCCTGGCAGAAGTGATAAAATATCAGATGTAATAATGTGATTGCTCTGAAACAAAAAGCTTTCTAAAATGCATTTACTGCTGCTGCTCTGTCCCCTCCCAGGGCACCTGGAAGCAGCAGGCAGTGAAGCTGTGGAGCATCATCAGAGCCCACACTGAGCACACTGCCTGGGTTTGCCTTCCCCCTGCTCCCTTCAAAGAGGAGCTGGGAATGCTGCTGCGTGGTGGGTGAAAGGAATTTCCCCCAGGTGGCTGGGCAGGTGACCTGGCTCTGCTCTCCTGCCTGCTGGCAGCCTCGGAGGCTTCCATTTTTCTCTTTTTTTAAATGAAGTTGTTTTCCTTACCTCGACCAAGAGTTCTAAACCTTACATAGCTCCACGTCCAAGCTTTAATTAAGACCAGCAGAGGACTTTGAAACTCTCAGATAAAAGCAGGCTATAAATGCAACAAATTCTGTTTCCAAGAGGCATCAGGCAAGATAAGAAAAGTTCCAATCCCCATATTTGCATTTTAAGGAAATTTGAAAAATCCGGGACCTAAGTATATTCTTGGATATTTTTAGACCTGGGTATTTCAGTTTTATTATTCAGGTCAAAACAACTCTCTACGCCCTTCACCTCAGAGGCATTTGGTCTCTGCCTTTGGACTCCAGCTTTCCAATCCGTTCTATAATTGTGGCAGCTATTTGGGTGGGGGTAGGTGTGAATCCACGTGTACACATGGTTTTGGGTCTAGTGTGACTTTAAAAATAAAGTTTCCGATGCTACAAACACTTCCACATACCCTGAACCAGACGTAATTAATGCCATGGAGATTACTGAAGGAAAATAAAATGCATTCCTGGGGACGATGGGACCGTTCACTTACATCACCCAAGCAAGATTAACTGGAGATGTTTGTCATGTAAATGCTTAGCTGAGAAATTCCCAAGAAATAAACTCAGAACAAAAGTTGCTCTTTTTTCCAGTGTCCATTTTGTTTTCAGTGCAGGATTGTTTATGGGATTTTTAGAGTCATTCTGGAATTCTCTGAGGCAGGGGGTGAAGTCAATGGAGTGAAGTAAACTCGGGTCCTGCGATTCTTGTGTCAAAACTATTTGGGGGTGAAACTCTGAAAATCTGGGAAGGCCAAAGAGCCACACGTGCCAAGGTCCTTGGAGGGGGAGCCAGAGCTTGGAGCACTCGGTGTCTGCGAGCAGGAACATTAACACTGCTGTGATTTATCTGCTGCAGAGTGAGCTCCTCACTGGGTTGCAGAATGCATCTGGACCAGCCTAATGAGCACATTCTTCACCATTAGAGAGGCTGTGGAGGGCTTCAAATATTTTAGACATGATTCACAGAGCCAAAAGGTCTTGTTTACTGATATGCTATTTATACCTAGCTCAATTAAACCTCTTTGGAAAGAAAAAAATTCAAGGATGCCAACACTGGCAGTGCTGTTGGAAGTGAGTATCTCCTCGTTAAAAAGGTTAGAAAAACACCATGAATAATTTTGATAGACTCTGTTTATGCCCCAGTCTCTGTCCAAGTGCCCCCAGTGTCCTGCACGGTGTGGTTCTGGCAGCAGGACCTCAGGAGGGGTTTGGCCGTGCCCTGGTGGCTGCTCGTGCCAGGTGCCATCCTTGGGGATGAGCTCTGCCACCAGCCCAAGCTTCCCCCTCCTGCAGCCACTGAGCTGCCACCAGCCCAGGGGACAGACAGGTCCAGCAGCTGGCCTGGGGCAGGGCCAGGGACAGAGCCAGGGCCAGGGCCAGAGCTGCTGTCACACCAAGCTGTTTCCATCCCTGCGAGGGCTCCAGCCAGGCTGGAGGGAGCTCTGAGCACCCTGCTCCAGTGGAAGTGTCCCTGCCCGTGGCAGGGGATGGCACGAGGTGGGCTTTGAGGTCCCTTCCAACACAAACCATCCCATGAGTCTGTGGAATGCCCCTGCTGCTCCAGCTCCTTGGTGACACCTGGTAGAGGAGGAGCTGTGAGGTCTCGGTGCCCAGGAGCTGCAGAGCCTGCAGGGATGGGGCTGAGGCTGGGCTGGGTGAGGCGTGGGGCACAGAGCAGGGCCCTGAAGGACAGCACAGGGGGACAGGGCCAGGCACAGCTCCACTGGGCTCCTGCAGGGCCTGCCTCACAACCAGGAAAGAGGGAAGTTGCCAGGAGCTCCCATTCTTGGAGACAAGGAGATGCCTGTCCAAAGGAGAAAGCCAAAGGATACCATCAGAATGTCAGTTTCTTGGAAATGCAGGGCTGTCAGACCTAGTGCTTGAAAGAAGTCTGTGCATGGAGATGCATTGGTCTGGATAAAGTTCAGCATCTGCCAAGTGCTCCTTGCTGAAGCCTGCACAGCAGGGTGGAACACCTCACCTCGGCATTCCCACCCATGTGTGCACTCTTCCTGAGACGTGCAGCAGCCAGAGCTCCCTGTCCCCTGTCACCAAACCGCACCCAACCCTTGAGCAAGAGCAAGAAGCCTGAGAGAGGAGGAGGAGTGTTCCTGTGGCAGGGAGCGCTGGGAACGCTGCCATGAAATATTGAGACGTAACTCAGTGGTGGAAAGGAAGCACAACAGCTTTTCTATAACACTTCAGAGCAATGTACTCATTAAATAACAAAGGGTTTTTTCCCTTATTACTCTATTAACAAATTCCAAACCATCATATCTTTAAAAAATTGTCCTCCAGTCGAGTGGAAACTGAACTAATGTGGGCTTAGAAAGAGGTTGGGAGTGCAACAAATTATAAATGCTTTCTACTTTATCAGCATTACAGAGTACTATTAATTTTAAAAATAGCTTCTAAAAACATACATGGCATACCATAATGGAGATGGCTGGCTCTCAATACATCATCCTGATGACTCTTTCCACAGCAATGAGCTATGCAGACACTGCTTTGCAAGCGTGGTATGTACGGGCTGCAGGGAAGGTTAAAAGGCACTTTTGTCTTTGGATTCAGGACGGGGCTGCCCGGGATTTCCACCAGGAGCACTCATGGACGAGCTCTGTGTGCTGGGACCTTCCTTCCCGTCTATCCATCACCCCACCAGGGCTGGAGCAGGCCCCCGTACACGTTCTGAATGGTTACAAAGACAGATGTTAGTGGCAAATGCTCTGTGGCTGAGCGGCTCCTCTGAAGGGCTCTGTGTGTCCAGGGTTTGGTGCTAATTGGCAGCAGCTAATTTGGTGCTAATTGGCACCAGTGTCCTCCGAAGGGTGCGCTGGGTCTCTGAATGAGGAGGGAGGCAGTTTCCATAGCAAAGGCTGTTTTTATTGATGCTGGGAGGAGAGAGACACATCAAACCCTAACTGGGGCCAGAAATGAGTTAGAAAACTCCCTGGGTAGCTCTAACTGACACTCGGGTTTGTTTGCTTGCCTTTTTTTGGTCCCTCAGGCTGCAGAGCTCTTTCCTCCTCACAATGCAGCAATTACAGCTATGAGGGAGGTCAGTGACCCGTTCCCAGCCCCCAGGGCTCGGGGCAGGCTCTGCCCTCCCTCTGTGGGAAAGGCATCCCGAGCCCAGCCCCGAGGTGCCCAGACTGGCACCGGGAGCTGGCACCCCCCGTTGGTGCAGCTCCCTGGGGAGGTGATCCCTGGGGCGGTGACCCCTGGGGATGTGATCCCATGGGATGTGACCCCTGGGGAGGTGGTCCCACAGGATGTGATCCCTGGGGATGTGATCCCATGAGATGTGATCCCACGGGATGTGATCCCACAGGATGTGATCCCAGCGGAGTGCCAGCCCTGCCCTGGGGGTGGCTGTGCCCCCTGCAGCTCCTCAGCCTTCTCCCAGCAGGGATCCCTCAGCTGAATTCCCGGAGCCCCGGGGCCCCTCAGCACCCCCTGCTGCGAGCAGCACCGAGCCCTGGAGCCAGAGTTTGCCCCCTTTTACTGCACTGCCCCCAGCTCCCAGAGTTTGCCCCCTTTTACTGCACTGCCCCCAGGACCCAGAGTTTCCACCCTTTTACTGCACTGCCCCCAGCTCCCAGAGTTTGCCCCCTTTTACTGCAATGCCCCCAGCTCCCAGAGTTT
>WAAE01023203.1:71920-97828 GCA_013400495.1 Nicator chloris
CCCAGAGTTTCCACCCTTTTACTGCACTGCCCCCAGGACCCAGAGTTTGCCCCCTTTTACTGCACTGCCCCCAGGACCCAGAGTTTGCCCCCTTTTACTGGAATGCACCCTTGGGTTTCTCTCTCCTGGCCCCTTTCATGTGCACGGCAGCACCAATTCCTGTCCAACAGTCCCTTCAGCTGTGACATTCCCAAATTTTCTTCCCCACTGTTTACAGAACAATATTGTTACTTTCCTGGCAGGTCAGAATATTCCTCACAGAGCACGTGTGGGCTGCTTCAGTGGGTTCCCTGGTCCCATTTTCTTTGATTTAGTAACTTAGGACTATCCTTCATTTCATCACCCCTCACTGGTTCCCCAATTCAACCCAAAAGACCAGAACTCATTGAAAGGCAGAGTATTTGTTCTCTAAAGGAATTAGAATGATGGTTGAAAGCTGTAGTGGTAAGGTTGGCAAAGTCACTCCTTTTACTACTTCATCACCTCTAAAAATGAAATGTTCCTGCCTGGAAATGGCCAACTCCACTCCCCTGTGTCCCTCCCTGGGCTGTGGAGCATCCTTCCCTTGGGCATCCCCTCCTCCCTTGCTCCCAGCCGTGTCTGCTGGGCTCAGGAGCCCTTGGTGCCCTCTGGGGAAGGTGGCAGCTGACCCTGTGTGTGCTGTGCCCACGGCCAGTGCCAGGACTGGATCTGCATTACCCAGTTCCCAGGTGCAAACCCCTCCACGGCCCTTACATAACACTGTTTCCTCTCCTGTTGGGGTGATTACAGAGAGAAATAATTCTGCTGGAGCAGTGCTGTGTGAAATCTTTACAATGACAGGTACAAGGAAATTCCTTTGCCCAGATTTACCTCCACATGCTGCTGTGGAGCTCAGAGCCGTAAATCTGCTTCAATCTGCTTCATCTGTGGCCAAGAGCCACATTCCAAAGCCAGGCAGTGAATGTGTGTGTGGGTGTGTGTGAGGCGGTGATGGATGGACACACACCCCACGGGCACAGCCAGCCTGTGCCAGTCTGTCTTGCTCTTTCTTTCTTTCTCTCTTTCTTTCTTTCTTTCTCTTTCTGTCTTTCTTTCTTTCTTTCTCTTTCTGTCTTTCTTTCTTTCTTTCTCTTTCTGTCTTTCTTTCTTTCTTTCTCTTTCTGTCTTTCTTTCTTTCTTTCTCTTTCTGTCTTTCTTTCTTTCTTTCTCTTTCTTTCTTTCTTTCTTTTTCTTCCTTCCTCCCTTCCTTCCCAATTTTTCCCAGTACCTCATAAATTTCCTCTCCATCAGCCCCTTATAATCTCCAGATGATAACCCAGGTGATCATGTGAGCCACACAAGCACCTTTGGCCCTCCTCGTTCCCAGCACCAATGTGACAGACACCTGATGCTCCCACGGTGACAGAGGTGTTGGGGGCATTGCTGGGAGGGCTGTGAATAGATGTTGGCCGTTACCTCCCATCCAGCAGAAGAATCAGAGTCACATCCAGTCTCAGCTCCAGCACTCCCATTTCCCCATTATGTTCTGCTCAGTTGCTGTTATCCAGGAGCTGTTGGATATTCAGTTGCTGTTATTGCAGCTCCATTCCTGCAGCAGACACAGAGGAGTGTTCCACACCATTGTTCCTGGGGTGGGAGATCTCTCTGAGAAGAAACAGGATCACTTCTGCTTTGAGCAAATGAGAAGAGACTTTTCTTTTTGCACATGGCCAAGTTCTGCCTCCTGGCATTGTTTGTTTTACTGAGCCTCCAGAAGAGAATTCAAAGATTCACCTTTTGCTGTTATTTAGGCAGTAGCTGAAGTGTGTCTCTCATTGGTATGGATTGCCCAGGAGACGTTTCAGAGACCCACTCAGGGAACAGAAATAACTTCATCTTTTGAAATCATGAAACTTCTGCTCCCTTATTCCCAGCTAAGGTTTCCCTCGGAGATCACCAAGAGGCTCAGCCCACATCAGTCTTTCCACATCCCCTGCCCAGCACCTCTGGCCCTCTTTGCCAGCTCCATTTCTGTCTCCCAGCTCAGCAGTCCCACCCCTCCTTTCTGGGAGTTTCCATCCCCTTGCTGGGCTTTGGGGACACGGGAGAGAGGGCACTTGGGCATTAGGGCACAGACTGAGCAGTCTGGAGCAGGATTGCTGGGAAACAACACCCGTTCTGTTCTGCTGGCAGAGCCCAGAGGTGATTTCAGGGATCTCAGGGAGCAGTTCCCCAGAGCGTGGCCCTGCTGTGCTGCCCCAGTGAGCAGCGTCCTTCCTGCAGGTGGGAGCTCAGGGAGGGAATCACCAAAGTCCCTGGGACAGCCTGGGTGCAGGGAAACCAGAGCATCCATGGGCCACGGAGGGTTTACCACATCCCTGGTGGGAGCAGGGAGCAGAGCCTGACCCTGGGCTCTGTGCATCCCCAGGGCCACCAAATTGACCAAAAAGATGAGAGCCCTTGTTGGGAAGTGTCATTTTCAGTTGTGCCTCTCTCCATGCAGACCCTCTGGACAGAGAGGGGTGATAACCCTCCACCCCACTGCAGATCCAGAGCCGAGGATGGAGAACTTCCCCGAGACAGGTCAAGAGTTACAGCCCCTTAAATCAAATCAGTGACAGCATCTGAGTGGGAGCCTCGGGGAGATGAACGAGCTGGCAGCTTCTAAAGAGTAACAACGAGGTAATGAACAAGATTAACACCAAACTAATGGAGGGATGGAGATAAATACGGGCCCTGTCCATGTAATGGCAGAAGGGCTGAGTGCCAGAGTGTGAGGCAGGCACTGGGAACTCAAACCTGCCCTGGCACAGCCCAGAGCCCAGGCTGTGCTGCAGAGCCTGCCGGATCTGCTATGCCAGGAATGGCAAAAGAAAGGGAATTCTCTGCTCCCAGTAGGAGCTGCTAACCCGAGCTGCTCCTTTTGCTGCAGCCACGTTTGGAAAGGCCCTGCAGCTGCCAGAGGATGCAGGCAGGGGCAGGGTTTGGGCTCACATTTTGGGCACGAGCTCATCCTGCCACCGGTTGAGCAAATAAAGGGAAGTGTCCCCTGGGTGCTGCTGCTGTCACTGCTGGCACAGCCCCGTGGCACAGCAAGGCCCTTCCTTCCCACGGGCTCTTCCAGCTTGCAAGAACATTTGATAAACTGTAGCTAAACTATAGAGAAATAAATGCTTTCTTTTAACTCCATAGTTGTTTTTTGAACTTGTGAGCAGCCAGTTAAGCTGGATGGATTTAGAGAGGCCCTACAGTGTTTTTCTGTTGCAATACCAGATGATAAACACAATTTTTCTTGTGTCCCTGCAGAAACAAGACAGCCTGGGGTAACATAAAATGTTCCTTTACTTCCTTCTGACAATGGCCCATTTCTTCTTGTAGAGGATGATTAATATTTATTACTACAGTAAATGGCAATTTAAATCTATGGTGCAGCCCTGCAGTCTATCATTAATTTAGGAAACAGGACACCTCCTATCAAACCACAAGGGGTCCTTCTGCAGTGAGCAGTGGGGGTGACCTGGCAGCCCTCCAAAAGGAGCTCCTGAACCCGTTCCCGTGCAGCAGCAGAGGGTCCTGGTGTCACATGGGTGAGGCACCTTTGTCACTCACTGCAAGAGGCAGCACAATAATCAGAGAGTGGGAAAACACTCACAACATGAATATCCATGTTCTCCTCATGAAGGCCATGGAGGGAAGTCCCCCATCCTTGTCCACCCTGGTCCCTCCCAGGCAGGACTGCTCCATTTGTAAAAGGCCACTCATCATTTCTTCCAAAAGAGGGTTTGGAGCTGGGACAGAGACCTTTGTGGCCAAGTTTCAATGAAGAAGATCCTTTGCAGAGGAGGAATCTTTGGTTTTGACTCTTCTTCTCTTTGAGATTCCTGAGCTGTTTTCAGATGTGCCTTTGGGAAAGTTAAAAGAGGGCTCTTAGTGTCAAAATGAAAAACAGTTTAATCCACAAAACTACATGCCAGATTCTAAAGAGAAGCACCAGATAAGGTTAGTCCTCCTTTGCTAATGGTTCTATTTTTTAACTGCAATGATCTGCAAAATTACTTTTGTTACTTTTGCATTCTTGCATGTCTAAGATTTCTCCCTGGTAGTAAAGTTCCTAATGTCATAACATTTCAGTCTTCAAAGACAGCTCCAAGGTGCTGGCACAGACACACACACAGAAGTGTCCCAGACACTTGGCCATGGCTTTGTGTACATGGATTTCAGTGCCCAACAAGGGCCCGGTCAGCAGGGCTCTGTCATTTGTAGGCTGAAGGATTTACAGCCCCAGAACAAACCCTGCTGCTCCAGCAGAGCTGCTCTGCAGCTCCAGCACCACGACTGGACCCGTGGTCATGTCTGTGACAGCTCATCTTGGTGTGCCCTGCCACCCCCACCATCCCATCTCTGTGTGCCCTGCCACCGCCACCATCCCATCTCTGTGTGCCCTGCCACCGCCACCATCCCATCCTGGTGTGCCCTGCCACCGCCACCATCCCATCCTGGTGTGCCCTGCCACCCCCACCATCCCATCTCTGTGTGCCCTGCCACTGCCACCATCCCATCTCTGTGTGCCCTGCCACCGCCACCATCCCATCTCTGTGTGCCCTGCCACCGCCACCATCCCATCCCTGTGTGCCCTGCCACCGCCACCATCCCATCTCTGTGTGCCCTGCCACCCCCACCATCCCATCTCTGTGTGCCCTGCCACCCCCACCATCCCATCTCTGTGTGCCCTGCCACCGCCACCATCCCATCTCTGTGTGCCCTGCCACCGCCACCATCCCATCCTGGTGTGCCCTGCCACCGCCACCATCCCATCTCTGTGTGCCCTGCCACCCCCACCATCCCATCTCTGTGTGCCCTGCCACCCCCACCATGACCTCTGCCTCCAGCACCTCCAGCACCTCCAGCACCTCCAGCACCTTCATCGTCCTGCACCCTCCTCATCATCCCCTCTGCCTCCAGCACCTCCAGCACCTTCATCCTCCTGCTCCAATTCAGCATCTCCCCCACCTCCATCATCCCCACCACCCTTCCAGCCCCGTGAGGGGCCCGTGCCCTCCAGATGCATCTGCTGACCTTTAACAGGCACAGGTGGCAGCTGGAGCAGCCCCTCACCCTGACACGCCCCTTCTGGGACATCTTTTCTTTGTGTACACCCACAGCTTTGTCAAGAGATTCAATCTCCTCCCTTCCCAGCTCTGCCCTCCTTCCAGGTGGGACCGAGTCCGTCCTGGGCAGCGAGGCCAGCAGGACAGAGGGTGTCCTGTCCCCCTGTGCTGGGGACGGGACGCGGCAGCCCCGTGACACCCCCAGCCCCGGGCAAGGCCAGTGGCAGGCACAGAGCTCTGCCCATCTGGGGACAGGATGGTCCCACAGCAGCTGCCAAGGTCCCACAGTCCCCCAGCAGGCTCCAGCTGGCTGTGGGCAGGGCAGGGTGGCCAGCCCCAGTGGCACCCCGCTGCCCCAGCAGAGGAGCTGGCTGTGCCAGGCAGCCGTGCCCCTGAGCAGCACAGCACAGGCAGAAGGAAAGGAAGTCCTGGATTCAAAATAAAAGGGCAAAAAGGCCATTCATTTTCCTCATGAGCGCTGTATGTCACCTCTCACTTTACAGACAGGCTCCCAGAGTTCCGAGCCTCCGACTGATCCGTGGTTTCAAGGGCTTTGCTCACTACAAATAATCTTTTGATGATGAAACCAACTTCGTAAACTCTGGAAGAAAGATCCTGCATGAATATAGCCAAATTAGGAAAGCCCTCCTGTAACAGCTGTGTTCAAAACCACACGTATTGCTGGTTTATTTTTTAATCTACATTACTGAATCTATTTTTGACTACAAATGGGATGACTCATTTGATCACGACCAGTGAAAAAATATTGTGTGTGTGTGTGTGTGTGTGGCCACAAAATGTTTCTTAGAGATGATGCAAGATTTTCTTTCCTTCCCACTTCAATCCTGTATCTCTGTAAATCAACCACAGAAAAAAATCAGCACATACAAAAATTTAGGGTATCTTATTCAATATTTAATGGAAAAGGAGCTGCCTGGATTTAACTGGACTTTCTGTGCCTTTTTGATTAGTTTCTTCCATTTATTTTCCTGTCATTTCCCTTTGATTGGTCTGCTCCGACTGGGGAACCAGGAGATGAAAATTTCTTCAAAAATATTTCAACCAAATCTGTAGCTTTACTACTACATTCACGGAAGGGGGAAAACACTTAACTGGAAGCAGCTGCAGAGCCATATTTTCTACTTCATTTATCCCTTTATGTTTGTACAAAAGAGAAAAATTGAAAATTAGCCAAGAATGTAATACCACAGATTCTCTTTCCAGAAAACACGGCAGAGATTGCAGTAATCCCTTTAACCATAGCACCAGCCTCTCTTCCTTCAGCACACAAACGCTGCTGTCAGAGGGGCAAAAGCCCAATCCCAGGTGCTGCTGGGCTGGTCCCTGCTGGCACCTCGGGGTGTGCTGGCTGCCACCTCACCGAGCTGCAGCGCCAGAAATATCCATCACTCTTGGCCATCTCTGTGGTCTCTGGGCCAGATTTTCACTGGGATTCACCAAGGAGCCATCCAAGCAGCTCTTTTAGATGGGCACTGCTGGTATGGCTGTGCCCAGGAAGCATCAGGGCTCCGTGGGCTCTGCAGCTCCAGAGCCCCTCAGCCTCCTGGGGAACAGCAAACCTCCCCTGCAGCTGCCAGCCTGCATCCCCTGTCTCCACAGATGCCTTTTGTTTCTTCACCACAGAGCAGGCCAACCTCAATCCCAGGCAGAGGTTTGGCCCTTTCCTGCATGTGGGTTCCTGAGGAAATCACAAAACCCTTAAGAATCTTTGTGTGCCCCCTCTCTGTCTGAGCCCTGCAGCCAGGTTTCAGCCTCACCAGCCTGCCCAGTGCATGCCTGGTCCCCAAACACCCCCCGTCCCCAGCCAGGGGATCCCAGGGGCAGGAGACACCTGTGGCTCGAGGAGCTTGAAATCACGGACAGTGGTGCTCTCACAACGACCTCACACATCCTTTCTGCCCCCTTTCTTCTTCTCGGTGGCTCCAGTGGACTCCTGGCCTCGCGGGCCCATGGGGACGAGCTGAGAGGAGCGGGGCAGCCTGGCCTCGCCTCCAGCAGTGCCCAGGAGCAGTGCTGGGAGCACACACCGCTGCTGCTGCCAGCAGACACGGGACTGCCGGGGTCGGGCTGCTGCCCCCAGGGCTCGGCAGGCCCCGAGGGCATCTGAGGAGGCTCCATCTGGTGCCACCACTGTGGGGATAGTTTTGTGCTGATAAAAGCTGCGTGAATCAACAGGAAGCTGAAATCCCTGCTTATCATAATTGAGCATCTTTGCCGGTTCTCGGCAAGTGACGGGGAATGACTCCAGCAGGGATCAGCCGTGTTTAGTCACAGGATGATTCTGTCTCTTCCTAGCACAGAGCTAAGTATAGCCCAGCCTCCTTACTCGGCAGCGATCCCCTGCTGGCAGCCCTCGGCGGCTGGCTGCTCCCGGGGCTGCCTGGAGCTCACCTCCCCCTTTCCTGGAGCTCACCTCCACCTGGAGCTCACCTCCCCCTTTCCTGGAGCTCACCTCTCCTGGAGCTCACCTCCCCCTTTCCTGGAGCTCACCTCCACCTGGAGCTCACCTCCTCCTTTCCTGGAGCTCACCTCCCCCTTTCCTGGAGCTCACCTCCACCTGGAGCTCACCTCCACCTGGAGCTCCCCTCTCCCTGGAGCTCACCTCCACCTGGAACTCACCTCTCCTGAAGCTCCCCTCTCCTGGAGCTCCCCTCCACCTGTCCCCAGCTGCCCCACTCTGCTCTGCAGCCTGACAGGACACTGCAGCACATTTCATGCTCAGGGACAGCATTTATGGTTGTTTATTCCTGTGTATTGACAGGCTGAACCGTTCAGAAAGCAGGAAAATAAAGCAGTCCCCATCCAGCTTGGCTGCGTTTCCCATCCCAGAGAGCTCTGACCTCAGGGGCTTCCCCGGGAGGTTCTGAGCGTTGGGAATAGCCTGCCCTTGGTGTGCCTCCTCACTCTGCCTCTGTTCCGCTATCACTTGCCATGATTTATTTCTGCTAGCATTCATTACAACTGTTCCAGATGTGTTTTTCTTGTAAATGGAGGCATCTAGAAGGCTTTTAACTCTTACTCTAGTGCTGGGTTTGTGCTGCTGGAAAGCCTTGGCTGCACAGGGAGCGCCCAGTCCTGCTCAGCACCTGGAGCCTGTGGGGTCCCAGCTTTGCAACTGCTGCTTAAAACTAAAACGAACAAACGCCCACCCAAGTCTGTCACTTTTAGATGTAGCATCTCCCTGCTTCGCCCCCCCACAAGAAACGTTCCCTCCACGCCTGTCCAAGGCGTGAGCTCAGTTCCCTGGGAGCCTGGGGGACGATGGGGACCTGCGCAGTGTCCCCGCAGGGGGTGGCAGCATGGCAGTGCCACTGCTCCTGCGGCTGCTGGCCTGTCACCCCGTGCCTGGTGGCGCCCTGCAATCCCTCGGCGAGTTCTTTCCTATGTCCCAGGTGGCCACGTGCGTGTGTGCCTTGGGAAAGGGAGATAATGTCACCCCATTGCCATGTCAAATGTTTCCCGGGGCTGCCAAGCCCTTCATGAGTTTGAAAAACAATATCCCTGTGCTGTTTGTTCTCTCTGCTCACTCCAAAAATGCCTCTGGAAGGTCAGGTTCAAACGCCCTCCCTGGAGGGACTTTATCTCCCCAGAATTGCTCTTCTGCCATTGCTTTTTAACCCAGATTTTTTTGAGGATGTTCAAATACCTCTTCTAAAAATGTTCCGACATTCACTCAGGGGAACATTGCTGCTCTCCGGAGGGGCTGCCAGCCCCCAGAGCCTTTGGCCTTTGTGCTGTACCCAGTCAGTATCACCTCCTGTGGCCTTTCCCCGTTCTCTCTCCTGAAGGGGACGAATCCCTTCTGCCGGGGCCGGATCCCGGAGGCAGTGCCCGCTCCATCCTGTGCCCTGTGCCCGGGGGAGCAGAGCCGGCAGTGCCCGGGGGAAGGAGAGCCGGCAGTGCCCGGGGGAAGGAGAGCCGGCAGTGCCCGGGGGAAGGAGAGCCGGCAGTGCCCGGGGGAAGGAGAGCCGGCAGTGCCCGGGGGAAGGAGAGCCGGCAGTGCCCGGGGGAAGGAGAGCCGGCAGTGCCCGGGGGAAGGAGAGCCGGCAGTGCCCGGGGGAAGGAGAGCCGGCAGTGCCCGGGGGAAGGAGAGCCGGCAGTGCCCGGGGGAAGGAGAGCCGGCAGTGCCCGGGGGAAGGAGAGCCGGCAGTGCCCGGGGGAAGGAGAGCCGGCAGTGCCCGGGGGAAGGAGAGCCGGCAGTGCCCGGGGAAGGAGAGCCGGCAGTGCCCGAGGGAAGGAGAGCTGGCAGTGCCCGGGGGAGCAGAGCCGGCAGTGCCCGGGGGAAGGAGAGCCGGCAGTGCCCGGGGGAAGGAGAGCCGGCAGTGCCCGGGGGAAGGAGAGCCGGCAGTGCCCGGGGGGAGCAGAGCCGGCAGTGCCCGGGGAAGGAGAGCCGGCAGTGCCCGGGGGGAGCAGAGCCGGCAGTGCCCGGGGCCGCAGGAGCCGATGGCATTGCTGTCCGCAGGGTATTCTGAGGCTCGAGTGGAGAATGCGGTGACCCAGCTGCCCCTGCATGGACCCAGGCGACACAGCCCGCAGCCGGGAGCAGCAGAAAATCCTCCTCTTCTCCTGGAGGCAGAGCAGAGCGTGGCTGGGCTCACACACAGCCTGTGCTGCTTTCCCATCCCCTCCCAGTGCAGTGCCGGCTTTTGCTGCTGCTCACTAATTTCCCTTTCCTCAGGGCTGCTGTAAATTCTATTCCTTCATTTGGAAAAGCATATCCAGGTCCATATGACTCTGGGATATGTGTTTCCCTGTTCCCCTTCTCTGCAGGAATGCTGCGAGAAATTTCAGAAAAAAAATGTACCAACAAGGGAGAAATTAAATCAGCAAGAGTTTAGTGTTTCTTTTTTTGAGATTGAAGTTCTAAGGAGCCAGTTCAGCTCTGAGCTGGGGTTGTGCTCCCAGATCACAGATTGTAATAGGCAGCTGGATCCTGGTTTCTGTTATTTCTGTTTTTCCTGGACTCAGGCACAATGAAGGAGGGAGAATGGCTGGGAGCAGTGGGAAATGGGGAACCAGGGGAGTGAGCTGCGAGCATGTGGAGCCCTCTCTCCCTCACCTGCACAAAGGGGCTTTGTGCTGGACCTCTTGGCCTCAGCAGGAGCAGGCAGGAATGTTTGTTGGAGCAGGCAGGAATGTTTGCTAAAGCAGTAAAGACCTCACCAATCCATGTAAAAAAACCCTCAAGATACAAAAGGCAATAGATTGTCATTCAGTGCTCAACATCCATTGAACTAACAAGAGAAACATGATTTTGGACAGTTTCTTCTGCTAAAAACATTCCGTGTCTGTCTGCTGTGATAAACTGCCCCAGCACATTCCTGTCTGATTCGGAAATCCATTTCCCTGTGCTTGGTGTCACAGCCTGGGCTGGGAGGATGGTGGAACAGAGGGACGGAGGGACGGAGGGACAGTCCCAGGCCAGGCGCAAGAGGCAGCTTGGCTGGAGAGCTGCCAGCTCGCCCCACCGCAGCCAGGGGCTGCACAGTGCTTGGGTACCCCCAGGTCCTCAGCGCCATCCGTCCCCCCGCACCCCTTCCTGGCACTGCTGCTTTGGGGCAAGAACACTCACAAATACCATTCTTTTTTACCCTCTTTTTTTTTTAAGCCCCAAGGACTGGGCTGTGCTGTGCTGTGCGGTGCTGTGCTGTGCTGTGCTAGCACGGAATCGCAGAATGATTTGATTATTGAAAAGGATGACTTTTATTCAGTTCCATCCTCCCTGGCATGGGCAGGGACACCTTCCACTATCCCGGATTATTCCAAGCCCGGTCCAACCTGTCCTGGGACACTTCCAGGGACGGGGCAGCCCCCGCTGCTCCGGGCAGCCTGTGCCAGGGCCTCCCCACCCTGACAGGGAAAAATTCCTGCCAAGTGTGCCATCTCCGCCTGCCCTGTCTGCGGCCATTCCCCCCGTCCCTGTCCCCATCCCTGCCCCCATCCCCATCCCTGTACCCATCCCTATCCTCATCCCCATCCCCACCCCTATCCCTGTCCCCATCCCCATCCCTGTCCCCATCCCTGTCCCCATCCCCATCNTGTTCCTGCATCCTTCCAGTGCCTTCTCCTGCATCTTTCCCATCCCAGCTCCTCCATCCTTCCCAGGACCCAGGTGCCAAATTCCTGCCCAATGCCCCCACCCGGGCCCCGCCCTGCTGACACCGTTCCTGGCCCATCCCTGTCCCCTCCTGGCCCATCCCTGTCCCATCCCTGTCCCATCCCTGTCCCCACCCCTGTCCCCATCCCCATCCCTATCCCATTCCCCATCCCTGTCCCCATCCCTGTCCCCCTATTCCCGCCGCGGGCACGCGCCCACTCGCGCGCTCCCCCCATGCCATTGGTCAGGAAAGTTCCGGGGCGGTGCCGGATTGGCTGAGAGCGGCGCGCGGCCGCCGCGCGCGCCAATGAAAGGCGGTGCTCGGGCAGCGCGAGCGGCGGCGGCGGCGCGGGAGCGGCGGAGGGAGCGGAGGTGAGAGCTGAGGGGAGAGCTGAGGGGCGAGCTGAGGGGCGGCCCGGGACACAGCGGGACAGATCCCGATCCCCGTGCCGCGACAGCCCGGGGCACAGCGGGACAGATCCCGATCCCCGTACCGGGACAGCCCGGGGCACAGCGGGACAGCCCGGGGCACAGCGGGACAGATCCCGATCCCCGTGCCGGGACAGCCCGGGGCACAGCGGGACAGCCCCGGGCACAGCGGGTCAGATCCCGATCCCGGTGCCGGGACAGCCCGGGACACCGGGAGCGATCCCGGTGCCGGGACAGCCCGGGACACCGGGAGCGATCCCGGTGCCGGGACAGCCCGGGACACCGGGAGCGATCCCGGTGCCGGGACAGCCCGGGACACCGGGAGCGATCCCGGTGCCGGGACAGCCCGGGACACCGGGAGCGATCCCGGTGCCGGGACAGCCCGGGACACCGGGAGCGATCCCGGTGCCGGGACAGCCCGGGACACCGGGAGCGATCCCGGTGCCGGGACAGCCCGGGACACCGGGAGCGATCCCGGTGCCGGGACAGCCCGGGACACCGGGAGCGATCCCCGGGCCGGGACAGCCCGGGACACCGGGAGCGATCTCCCCGTCCGGAGGTGCCCGGGAGGGGCGGGTGCGCACCGGGCACCGCAGGGCTGAGAAAGGCGGGGGATTTATTTTTTCCCCGATATCCCTCGTCTCCGGGTGTTCCTGCCCTCGCAGCCCGGCCGGTAGCGGCGGAGCCGGGAGGGAACAGACCCCATCCCTCAGGTCCTTCCCTCCTTCCTGCCCTTCAGCGGCACCTGAGCCGTGCGCTGCAGTCCCCAGAGGTGCCCTGGCACTGCCCAGCCGCCCTGCCCAGCGCTGTGCCTCCTTTGTGCTTATGTCAGTGCAAAAAGCACTCCACCAAAGCTTTTGCTGGCAAAGCAACTGTTTGTTGTCTGAATTAACTCGTGTGCGCAGAGCTGTGCTGAGCTGCACTCCTGAGGGAGTGAGGGAGTCGCTTGTCCCCTTCTAGACCCCCTGGAAAGTGTTTATTCCAAGAAATCCCGGCTCTTCCCACAGTGTCCTGTGAGCCGACGGGCACTCCCGGCATGGCCCTGAGCTGTGTGGAAGGGATCCTGATTGCCAGATAAAAGCGTGTGGAATGGTAGCAGC
Organism: Nicator chloris; assembly: GCA_013400495.1. Taxonomy (NCBI): domain Eukaryota; kingdom Metazoa; phylum Chordata; class Aves; order Passeriformes; family Pycnonotidae; genus Nicator; species Nicator chloris. Next base: position 84,637 of record WAAE01023203.1, read on the forward strand.
TGCTCTGGTGACCTTCCTCTCGGCACCTTTGTCACCGCGTGCTTCAGGGATGAGTTCAGCACCCCGTGTCAGCCTCGTGTGATCCCATGGCCCTGGGCAGTGCCCAGTGTATGCCCTGGGACCACCCTGGGGCACCTCAGACCTGCCCCGTGGGCGTTGGTTCCCTCTGCCATGAAGTTTCTTGCCGGTGCTGGCCTTGGGGGCCCATCCTGTCTGTCAGGATGGGAAGGTCAGCCTGGCTCTTGTCGAGGTCTGGCACCTTCTGTCCCGTTAGGTTTGAACTGAGCCACTTCAGGATCCCAAGGAAAGCTGTTTAGCAGGTTTTACTGGAAACCGGCTGTCCCTTGCAGGATGGCAGGGCAGAGGTTGGTGTTTGGCAGCAGGAGTTGCTGTCTGACACGGTCTGGGTGACCGGGCTGTGCTGTGCTCCTCAGCATCCTCGTGCCCTGCTCTCCCTGAAATACACCATGCATTGAGGTGGGACTGAGGGATTCAGGATTCTTCCTTCCCTCTCACCTCCTTCCCTGCCCACCACGGGGACACTGTCAGTGCTTGCTGACAAGGGCAGGCACCCCCAGTGTGGCACCCCAGGGTGGCCCTGTCCCGGCAGGAGGTGGGCAGGGTTTGGTGGGGCCTGCTGGAGGCACTGCTAGTGTGTCATCCCCAGAGACTCAGAGCAATGTGTGCTCCCCCAGCAGGGCCATGCTGCTGATACCTCAGGCATGCCCACGGCGTCCTGGCTGCCGTGGGGAGGGCACCTGTGGGTGCCAGCTGGAGCCCTCGGGAAGCTCTTGCCAGGCGCTGAGTGGGGATGGATCCGTCAGGAGTGAAAACTGAGCCTTTCCCTGAGGCTGTGTGCTGGCTGTTGGCTGTGGTCAGGCTGGGTCTGCCGCAGCAGCTCAATTCCTGCCTTGTCTGGAGAAGGGGGCTCTGAGCGGGGCCAAGCTCCTGCCAGCAGCCCCAGGCTGGGGGTCCCTCGGGGGGAGTGCAGGAGCAGGGCTGGGTTTGGACAGCAAGGAGGGCTGAGCAAATCCCTGCTGTGGGATAAGCCCTGGCAAAGCTGTTTCTGCACTGGAGCCATCTCCCAGGATGTTCTCAAGCATTGTCTGCAGGGGATGCAGCAGGGAGGGCTCACAGTGGTGTGTCAGAAGGTTCACAGTGCACCCAAAAAGGCTTGTGAATGCAGAAACCATCAGAGACTTCCCAAAATGTGCAGCTGGACGCTCAGCTCCCATTGGTGGAAGGGCAAAGGACAAGATGTCACCTTTAATGTCACTTAGGTCTGAGGCAGTAGCACAGACTCTGCAGTGGAAGGTGCAGTTCTGCTGGGGACCCTCCCGGGGCTGCCGTGGGCAGTGCTGGCTGAAGCCCCTGGGTGGGCAGGGGGATGCCCAGGCTGTGCACAGCTCTGCTGCCTGTCTCCTCTCACCTGAACACTGCAGGAGGAAAAAGGATGTCCCAACTACTCGGTACTTCAAAAGGGATATGAAATGACATCATGAAAACAATGAAAAAGAATAATACAGACCCTGTATCAGTGTCTGTATAATCTACATCCAAACATAAGTGGGTGTCTCTGCAGTAGACGGCTGTTTAATTTCCTGAATCCTAAGACGGGCACTTTTTCTGGGCATGGTGTGGAATACTGTCAAATTGTAATTTGGCTTGGCAGTGTCACACAGCCAGTCTGAGCAAGTCGGGGAAGGCAAGTCTGGAACTCATTAGAGCTTGTTGCGAGGCCCTGAAAATTTGATTTTCAATCACTGTTGGGTTTAATTATTGTTGATGTCTTGCCTAGCGTACTCTGGGATTCTTTCTGAGGAAATTAAAGCAGCATGAGTGGGACAGCATTCTGTTTGGCACAGGGCTTGTTTAGATTAAATTCTGAGTGGAGAGTTAAAGCTCAAAGCAGGGAGAAGACGATGGCTGGCACGGCGCGAGCGCTGGAGCAGGCCCAGCTGGCCAGGCAGGCTCTGCGCCTTGTGTACTGTTCTCACTAGACCCTGTCCCTTCTCGTCAGAACAAAATAACCCACGGAGCTGAAAGCACCCATCAAAGCCAAGGCAAAGTTTACTCAGTTAATACAAATGTTGGTTCTTTAACTTTTTCTTTCTTCGGTTCTTCAGCATGGGACTTGCAAACATTCAAAGCATCCCATGGGACAGCAGAGAAGTGCTGCTGTTGCAGGGATGAATGGGCTCCAGGGTATGCTCTGGGGGTCTTGGTGCCTCAGGGAGGGGCAGGAGCTCCCTCTTCATCAGCAAAGTACCCAGGTGCTTGAAGAGCCCTCTGCAGGTATCTGCAGATGTGGAGGGGAGTGCTGGTTGGGCCCGGGAGCTTGCATTGGTAAAGCCCAAAACCTTGGAGCTTTTAAAAACTTGCCTTTGCAGTTGGAAACTCAGCTTTGTGGGTCATGTTTTCATAACCTGGGTGCCTTGGGCAGGGTGCCAGGGCTGAGCCCAGAGCTGTTCCTGCAGCCTGGCAGGTGCCTGGCTCTGTGGGAAGGATGCTCAGCTCCCAAGTGACAGCGGGTTCTGCCCAGAGATTTTCTGTGGGACACACCTGAGAAGCCTGTGTCGTGTCCCAGAGCTCTTTGAGCACTTTGGGTGGGTGGTGATGAGGATGCTGAGGGGCCATGGAGGCTGTGCCCAAGTCCCTCGAAGGTGCTGCTGCTCCGTTGTGTAAACACTGTCAGGGCAGTGAAAAAACAGCTCCATCTCAGCTCTGCGGGCTTGGACCACGAAACTGTGAACAGTTACAGCCCTGGGAGCTGTTTGTCCCTTGCAGAGATCTCATGCTCCTCATTTCTGGTTGTAATCACCTCTAGCAGAAGCTCAGGTTCATTGTGGAGCTGGTACTGTCTCTGCAGAGCCACCCCTGGAGGATCAGGAGCTTGGTCCCAGTGCTGGGGACAGGTCACACTTGGCTGGTGGCCTGGGGAGGTGGCTGTGGCTGCCCTGGAAGCTGGTTTGTCCTCATGGGACTGAGCCCCTGCTCACACTGCAGTGTCCTTGTGCTGGAGCCCAGGGCAGGAAGCAGCTGCCACTGGGAAGCAGATGTGGATCTTAATGGAGAAACCTGCTCTGGACAAGTATTTATAGACATGGAATCATGGAGCAGCACAGGGGTTAAAGACCTTATTTTGGGGCTTGGACTCAGAGCTAAACTGAGTCCAATAAAATGCAATTTACAAATTACAAAATCCCTCTGGTCCTGCAGAGAGGCAGTGTCTGGAGTATTTGTTTAGGCTGGGGTTTTTCTCCTTTTTTTAAAGAAGGAAATACTGTATTTCAGCCATCCAGGAAAGGCAGTACTCAGATGTCCCATCTTGGAGCTACTGTTCCATTTAGAGATGGGGCTCAGAGAAAGGGAATATTTCCAGGCAGCTATTTGCAATTTTTGGAGAGCTGGAGTTTCCTAGTGCTTGTCCCAGCCTGATTCCCCTCACTTTTACCATCCCACCTACTCCCAACACGGAATCCATCACTTGGTTACATCAGGTGAACACAGGACAGGAAATTCTCTCCAAAGCATCGTGATGGTTGCCTGTGTCTTGCCAGTATTTGGGGTGGCACAGTCCCTCAGCTTCTGCCTTGGGTTCAGGGCATCACCAGCCACAGGATTCACTTGGACTTGTTCATGTGCTGTTTCTGGAGACCTTCATGTGTGGTGCTCCAAACCACCTCCCTGTATTTTCCAACTTGTGTTGGGATTGTGGAGCTCGGGGCTGATGCAGAGAGGCTGCAGTGCAGGCCAGGGTGAGGGGCAGGGATGAGGGGCACAGGCATGGCCCTGTCCTCGTGCCCACCTTCAGCTTTCCCTTTTCCTCCACTGTAAAGCTCCTTCTCCTACTGCTGAGGAGCTATTTAACCCAAAGCACTTGTTGGATGGCAATTTGCTGGAAGCAGCTCTGTCGGTGCAGCCTGTCAGTGTTCTGAGGGCCCCCCATTCCCAGTGGCATCCAGAACCTTCTCCTCATGTGGCAGATGGGAAGAACCCGGCTGGTTCTGGGCAGGTGACTGGAGATCACCCTGAGACCCTTACCTGAGTGCTCTGGAATTCTGCACATCTGCTGTTTAATTAACTTTGGGGGCGGTTCTTCCCGTTCCAGACACTTCCTCACGTCTTGGTTTGGGTTTATAATTAAGTCCAAGTATCTGAAGCACTGTCTGGCTTGTGAAAAAATCTGATTTTTCAGCATTTGCCCTTCTCTTATCATTAATTCACACATTGTTAGTGAAGAAAGGAATGCTGCCAGCTATGTGCTCTTGGAAGAGGGAGGTATTTGCAGAGGCCCTGGTTGTTGGAGCTCTGTCATCCTGCAGGCTGGGATCTGGCAGCTCCATTGAAATAGTTTCCTCCAGTCTCAGTGCCTTTACCTGATCTTTATGTTGCTAAAATAAAAGGCAGCAAACTTCTTACTCTGGAAAGCTGAATACAAAAAGTGCTTCCAGTATTCCAGATGATATCAACCCGTTCATTGATGACTTAAATAAATGCAGTAGAGAGAATTTGAGATGAAAGACACCCTTTTGTAAGGGAATTTTTTTCCTGTGAGTGTGGTAGTTGGGATAACACTTGCTTGGAATCTGGCGGGGAAACAAATTTCTTGCAGGTCATGATTACAATGGATGTTTTCTATGAAAATGAGAAGAAAATAAATCAAAACATCCCTTTGCTGTTCTCAGAACTGCAGTAGTGAGTGTGTTTATTGGTTAATGCACTTCTAAGGGCAGTTGCTTGCCTTGCTCAGATCTATTTCTCTTGCAGTTGCTGTCAAGGAGCCTCTCCTGAAATCCAGAACAGCCCCCAGTGTCCCACCTGAGCTGAGCCCTCCTGCAGGAGGCTCAGGGGACATTTGGGGCTGTTCTGTGCCAGGACTGGGAGTTGGTTCCTGAGGCTGGACCTCACCAGACCTTAGGTACAGTCAAAGAGGATGGTGAACTGTCAGGTCCCTTGCAACGCAAACCATTCTGTTTGCTAGGCATCAGCAGAGAAGGAAGAATTTAGCCAAATGGCCAATCTGTGAACTGGAGCATGCAGCCTTCCCCTTGCTGGCACAGACACCTCTTTTTTGGATGTAAACCCTTGCCCTCTCCAGTTGTTGGAAGTCCATAAGGAAGTTTGAGCTAGCCCCAAACCCTGAAGGAAGTTTGAGCTAGCCTGCTATTATTATGCAAGCTTAGCTCTATTATAGTCAAGTAATGACAACAAATGATGTGCTATCCATCCGTATCCCTCAGCAATTGTGCTGAGCAGACTGGTCCCACCCATGTGAATATTGTGTGGCTTTTCCCTGTTCTTTGTTCACGGCTCTATTTCAGAGTTAGTTGTAAATCTTCAAAACTCACTGCAGCTGGAGGAACCCCCCCAAAGGGTTCTGGAGGTCTCTCAGCCTCCTTGGAGCTGTCTCCTGCCACGGCTGTGATTTAGGGTAGGGTGTGTGGTGCCCAGGCTGCAGGGAAGGGTTTGGATGGAGCCTGTCGTGGCCACTGGGGAGCACTGGCTGCAGGGAGAGGTGAAACGAGGACCTGGGCTCCAAAGGGCTGTTGTGAACTTGGAGTAACTTTTTGGAAACCAGCTTTTCCTCTTCCCTCCCTAAAAAGGAGGGGAAAACATACTTGAGGTAGTTACGTGTCTGCAGCACCGTTTTCAGTCTCCAAATAGGGTGTTGTGCAATAAATGCTTTTGGGATCCAGAAGCCTCTGTGGGAGCAGGAGGGCTCCCTTTGCCAGTCCCTTCTGTGCCTGTGGTGGTGGCACTGTGTCCCCAAAGCCCTTTTGGTGACTGGAGAGCCACGGGTGACTCAGGCAGCAGTGCCAGGAGGGATAACTGCCATGGGACACCTTCACCCTGCCCAGGGATCTGCCCCCTGACACTCCAGCTCTGCTGGCACCCAGCACAGCACTCGGAGAGAGTGCTGCCCATGGGGAGGACAAGTGTGCTGGGCTGTGAGCTGGGCTGTGAGCTGGGATGTGTGCTGGGGTATGAGCTGGGCTGTGAGCTGGGGTGTGGGCTGGGCTGTGAGCTGGGCTGTGAGCTGGGCTGTGAGCTGGGCTGTGAGCTGGGCTGTGAGCTGGGCTGTGAGCTGGGCTGTGAGCTGGGCTGTGAGCTGGGCTGTGAGCTGGGCTGTGAGCTGGGCTGTGAGCTGGGCTGTGAGCTGGGCTGTGAGCTGGGCTGTGAGCTGGGCTGTGAGCTGGGCTGTGAGCTGGGCTGTGAGCTGGGCTGTGAGCTGGGCTGTGAGCTGGGCTGTGAGCTGGGCTGTGAGCTGGGCTGTGAGCTGGGCTGTGAGCTGGGCTGTGAGCTGGGCTGTGAGCTGGGCTGTGAGCTGGGCTGTGAGCTGGGCTGTGTGCTGGGGTATGAGCTGGGCTGTGAGCTGGGCTGTGAGCTGGGCTGTGTCCTGGGCTGTGAGCTGGGCTCTGTGCTGGGTCCTCCATGGTCCTGGATTAACCACCACACTGGCCAAGCTCACTGAAACTCTGAATGTGATTTCAGGCCCGAGTTCTACAGGTTCTGCTGCCCCTGAGGACAGTGCCTGGCACGAAACCCAACTTCCAACTGGTTTCAGTAGAGCCTTTGGCAAAGGGTCCTTGGCCAAGGTGTGTTGGCTGGGCAGAAGGTGACAGAACAAAGACCCTTGTGGAGTCTCAGCTGAGCAGCAGACAGAGCAGGCTGTGGAGCTGGAGCCTGACCTGCCCAGAGCTCCTGGCCAGGACTCCATCTCACCAGATCTGCCAGGGAAGCTCAGTGCTCCTTTCCAGGGGAGTCCTCAAGCTCTCAACCAAGCTGGAGCCATGTTTGGGTTCTTCCCTTGTCACTTGTCACTCCAGGCTCTCTATTTTCCAGCTGCTCAGCAAACAATGGCCCTGCCCTTGGCTGTGTAACAGCAAACCATGGCATTACTGGTGTGTTCCTGACACTGCTCAGCAATGTTTTTGTGGGTAGAACAGCCTCGATTTCCTATCATTTCACTACCCAAGAATTTCCTCTGCCCTGACTTGCTTTCTCTCTTCTAGCAGCAAGAATGCTGTGAGGCACAGAAAGCCAAAACAGAAATCCTGCAAGGAGTGTCTATCTAGTCCTGGTGAGCAGGATTTGCTTTTCTTCAACCAGTTTGTTGACACAGGCCTGGATTTGGGGTTTTGGCACTTTTTTAAAGCATTACAAATGTCTCCAAACACTTTATCTTAAGGTGATGCTGAAGTTCAGCTGCAGTTCTGGGATGGGCTTGGGCATAGGTGGAGCCTGCGATAGTCAGAGCATTTGTTTCACATTATCTTACCGGCTTTGGGGTTTTTGCAGTGTCTTGCATAATTTTTTAAAAGAAATCTCCTTTTATGCCGATGTGAGGAGCTGCAGCAGAGCATGAGGAGAAGCTCCTTGCCCGGGCAGGACATGCAGGACTGGCGCCTGTTGTGTTTGGCCCCTGCACAGGGATGGGAGTGAGAGTGGCTCAAATCTCCCCCTGCTTCTGAAGGAGTGAGGAATAACACTCTGCTCCAAACTGAGCCTGCCTGGGCTTCCAGAGCCCCGAGGAGATGCTGGAGAGAGAGATGCTGGAGGAGAGCCCCCCCCGGAGGGGGCTGAGCTTGCTGGGCACCCTGTGGGGCTGTGGGTTCCTGCTCTGACACTTCCATGGACTCCCAAGGCTCAGCTGGTGTGGGGAGGTTCCTGTGCTGCTTGTGCTGCTGACCACTCTTCTCCCTGGGCCCTTCCCCTCGTGTGAATGAACCTTTTCCAAATGAGTTCATTTAATCCAGATGTTTGTATTTTAGATAAACCAGCACTTGCAGTCCCTTGCTGATTCTCAGCTCCTGTCTGACTCACTAAGGTCAGAGTCAGCTAAACCCCAGCAGTTAGTGGGTACCTGGCACATGGCTCCAGAACTGGCAGGGTTGTGAGTGGTCTCTGGGAACCCTCAGTGTCTTTTTCTGTCCTGGACAGCTGGCACATGGCTGAAGAATAAAAAACATCCTCCATTTGGATATGAGAGGCAGAGGGGAGTATTTGGGCATGTTAAGGCAATTTTTAAGATGTATTTTTATGAACTCTGGGGGTGTGAAGTCTTTTCATTGGCTTCAAAATATTGGGACAAGGTGCAGATAAAAATTGAGATGAAAATTCCAGGTGAACGGCGAGGCAGAAATAAAACAGCAGTCCTGGTGCAAAGGGAGCTGAAATGGACCATTTCCTACCCCTTGGGCTGGGTTTCTCCAGGATGAGCAGCCTTGTGTGGAGACTTAATCGTTCTGGGCAAGGAAAAAGGCATGTAAAGGCCTGTCATCTACCTTAAAATTGGCAGACAAACATCTGGTCATTTCTAGAACATCTGTTTATAAAAACTTTATACTTGTTAGCAACATCGTGTTTTCCAAGGAAGAAATCTCTTCCCTGAGTGCCACCAAATAACCTTTTCCTCCTGAAAGCTGCAGAATGAGTTTGACCATCAGATGAGAGCTCAGGCTGCCCCAGGTCCATGCAGGGGCTTTGAGGAGCCTGGTGCTGGAAGTGGACCAGGTGGAAGTAGGAGGGAGCAGGAGGAAGAAGGGCTGCCAGCATCATCACTGCGTTTGCCTCTGGGCAGAGATTCAGAGCCTGGAGCTGCTGGACACAACCTGCTCAGGTCCCCGTGGGGCTGGGGAGCAGCATCTGTTCTTTGCCTCAGTTCTTTCACTGCTTTGATCCCTCCCTGTGAGAACAGGTTTTGGCAGCCCCTTCCGAGGTGCCAAAGAGTGATTTAAATAGTGCATGATCTTGCAATGAAGGACTGTGACAATGCAGAGACGTGCAGGGACTGCAGGCAGGCTGCATGGGCAGGTACCAGCACGGGGCACCCTCACAGCCCTGCTGTGCCAGCTGTGAGCCCTGAGCCTCTCCTGGCCAGGGAGCTGGAGCAGGATGAGCCCCTGGGCCCCTCCCAGGTCCCATACTCTGTGAGTCAGACAGGCTCTCACTGTGTGTGCACAACTGAAGAGTCAGTTCCTGGAGCAAGCTCATGTCTCGAGAGAGGTTCAAGACCTTTGACAAAATCTGATCAATGGCCCCAAAAAGGCTGGGAGTTGTGAGACCTGTGTGTGTCACGAGCCCTGATGGGAAATGCAAACTGGGGTGCCCAGAGTGGTCAGAAACCTGCCCCACCCTGACACTTGGCCCTGCTTCCTGGGCCCTGGAGGTGTTGGGGTTTGCTGGAGGGTGGGGGAAGCCGTGTGCTCTGATCTCTGACTGCACAGGGGCAGATCACTGAGCTGGGGTGATGCTCCCATGGTGCTGCCGTTGCTCCTGCTGGGCTTGGGACTGTCCTTGTTTCCCTTCAGCTCATTTTTACAGGGAACAAGCATGTCTTTCAGGCAGGAGCCTGACAGCTCCTGTATAAACATCCAGGCTGAGATAAATTCAGCGTCTGGTGGTGTCACCTTGCCCTGGTGCCTCCTGCAGCACTTTGTTTTTGTCTCCCGCCATACCCTGCTGCATTCCTCACGTTCAGAAAGCCATGTTTGATAAATTCATGGAGCAGGCAGTAAATAGGTTTATTTTCCAATGTTATGGGCTCCTGGTGTGGGTTTTTGCTCATCTTTCTCCTGTGGGGAGGTTGTTAGGATGTCTCTGCAGCAGTGAGCACCCATGGATGGGTGACTTTTGTCTGCTTTCAGTGAGCAGCAAAGAGTGCAGCACAACCCTTGTCACTCCACCATCACCTCTCCTCCCCAGAGCATTTTCCCACTGTTATTTCCTGTTCACTATGGAAAGCACCCCTAGAGCCCAGTGCCAGAGGCATGGAAACGTGCCACATTCCCAAAAAACACTTGGAGAAAGACCAAGGAGGTCCAAGGTGCAGTAAAGCAAGTTTAGCATCAGGTTATGGCAACACACCTCCTTGTCTGCTGCCTGACTTGCACAGATCCATGTGCAGTATGTGAACTCTATAAACTGGATCAAAATTGCCTTTAAATGAGACATGTGGGCATGTTCCCTGGGATTGATGTGCCAGCCCCTCCATTTTCCCTCACTTCGAAGGGAAGCGTCCTTCATCCCAAGCATCCTTAAATAAGCTTGTAGCAGAGATGCATGGACGTGGTCAAATGGTGTTCGGGAGATCTGAGGCTTCATGGGACACAAGGGATGGCTGAAGGAATCAGTGTCTGAAGGACAGTGTCCACTCTCAGTGCTGTGTCAGGTAGGCTCTGAGGATCCAGCCTTTCCAGCTCGGTGTGTTGCTGTTTTGCAGATGTCGGGGAGCCAGCCGCAGGTGGGAAGAGGTGTGCCTTGTTTGCGCTGCAGAGGGCTGTGCACGGGCTTCGAGCCACACTCCTGGAGGTAACCTTGCTCCTGTCCTGCCTCCCGACTGACATGTGCTCAGTGACAGAACAGCTCCTTATTTGATACTTTACTTCCAGTTTTTCCTCTTAAAAACACAAATTCGTGTAAATGGCCCCTGATAGCAGCAGCTGGTGGGAGCAGACCAGGACAGTGCCCAGCTCAGGGCAGGGGCTGCTCCCTGCCCCAGCAGGACAACACAGGGGCTTTAGGATGGAATGCAGACATCCAGATGTCACTAATTAAAAGAGAATTAGTGCCCTCTGAGGTGCCTCACAACACTGGGCTCCTCTCTGCTCCTGGGGAGCTCCCTGGGCTGCTGGGCTGTGGTGGTGGTGCAGGGAGGCTGTGGTCCAGCTGTGCTGCTGCAGCTGGAATGGCTTGGAGGCCTTCAGCACCCACTTGTGATACCTCAGCTGTGTGAAATCCAAACTTTAAAGAACTCATTTGGTGGAAGCACAACCTTTTTTTGTTTTTTTTTTACTCCATTAAAGGCTGGTTGGACTCATTGTTACTCCAAGATCCTGCTGAAATCCTCGGGGTTGTGCCAGTTACTTTGCCCCTTTTGCTATTAGTGTTTGATGGCAGTGCTGGCCACCAGAGCATCCTTAGACACTTGTCTGTGTGATTTATACCTATTATCGTTCAAATTACAGTCAATTAAGCATCAGTTCCTTCCAGCAGTCACTTTTTTAATGGCATGTAAAGATTTATAATAGGCAAGGCAGGTGCTGGTCTGTTGGACTCTGGTGAGGAGGCTGATCTCCAATCTAGTGATGCTTGAAGGGCGTTCCAGAGGTCAGGGGAAGCAGCAGCTCCCCATGGGTGGGAGGCAGCAGATTTTGTAGTGCCAGGACAAGGGGGAACGGCTTCCCACTGCCAGAGGGCAGGGTTAGATGGGATACTGGGGAGAAATTGTTCCCTGGCAGGGTGGGCAGGCCCTGGCACAGATGCCCAGAGCAGCTGTGGCTGCCCCTGGATCCCTTGCAGTGCCCAAGGCCAGGCTGGACATTGGGAGCAGCCTGGGACAGTGGGAGGTGTCCCTGCCATGGCAGGGGTGGCACTGGAGGGGCTCTGAGGTCCCTTCCAACCCAACCCATTCCACCCCGAGCCTTTTGTCCGTGCCGTAAGCCCAGGCTGTGTTGGACCCTTGGGAGAGGCTGAGGCCCCACGACTGAGCCGCCGTGTGGCCGCCGGCCCAGCTCACAGCCGGGGATGCTCTCTTGGGGGGCACAGGAAGATCTGCAAGTCGTGCAAGTGCAGCCAGGAGGAGCACGGCCTGAGCTCGGAGCTGGACGATGACCGCAAGATCGGCCGCCTGCTCTCCGACTCCAAGTACTCCACGCTCACGGCCCGGCTCAAGGGCGGCGACGGCGGCCGCGTCTACAAGAGGAACCGCATGATCGTCACCAACCCCAACATCTCGGGCAAGGACCCCACCTTCGACACCATCACCTACGAGTGGGCTCCCCCGGGGCTCACCCAGAAGCTGGTAAGGGATCCACAGCGGGCTGGGGTCACCTGCTCGGGAGCAGAGCTCTGCTCTGGAATAGAGTTATCGGGGAAAACAGTAAATCGTGGTTTGCCTCAGAGAGCAGAAATGTGCGGAGCACTCCGTGCTTTGGAAAATTGTGTAAACAAGCAGAGTAGGTAGGAGAGGGGGATGGAATGCTTTTGGGTTTTATAGGTTTGTTTACATTTCCAGGAGAAGTCTTAATGGATTTTACAACTAGAGAGCTCAGTCTTTTGGTAAAGCTCATCTGCAGTAAAAGCATGGCTGAGGAGAGATCCCATCCCTGCTGTCCTGCAGCCCTGTGCAGCCCATGCCTGCTCCAAAGCCCCAGGCTGGATGTGAGAACGACTCCTCCAGGCCTTCTGGGGGTGTCTGGGCTGGGCAAGCAGAGGAGCAGGAAGGGGTTTGGCTTCTGGTGAGCACACGGGGCTGGTGGGCAGCTGAGTGGTTGTGCCTCAGGGCTCCTCCTCTCCTGCTCTCAGAGAGCATCCCTGTGTTGCTGGAGGACTCCTTCCCTGGAGAGTGGGCTCAGAGGCCCCATTCCCAGGGTCCCTCACCCTCCCTTTGATGAAGAACAGCAACCCATCCCTGTTCCAGCAGCCTTGAGGAGCTTCCTGCCCCCAGGAGCAGGAGTAGGAGGGCTCCGTGTGCCCGGCCGAGAGCTGAGCTCTGTGCCTGAGAGCTCTTCTCTGCGTGGGCAGGAGCTCTGCCCAGTGCTGCTGCCAGCAGAACCACTCTCACATCGAGCTCTGGAGCTGGGATTTTTTCCTTACAGTTTAAGCATAATCTGGTCCAAATAAAAAATATGTTATAAAGAGAGCTCAGGGTAAAAAGGTGAGATAGGGAGTGTGGTCCTGTTCCGAGGGCTGGATCCAAAACCAAGCCCCCAGCCCAGCTCCACCTCCCTCCCATGCCTGGTTTCCATCTGGACCAGCTGTGTGGGAAGGGGTGGAAGTGGTTTTCAGCATGTGGAAGTGTGAGCCAGCAGAGCATTTCTTGTGGGAAAGCATTTAGCTGGGTTTTCACTGTGCTGTGGTATAAAACCATTCTGTATCCCACTGTCAGGGGTGGGCAGTGAAGAGCTGCTCCTCAAATGAAACAAATAGCTGCAAGCTGTTGATACAAATAGCTGAAAGCTGCTGAAAATGCAACCAGACCTTTTTAAAGAAGAATTTGGGATACAGATGTGAAAGTGCAGCCGCAGCCCCCAGAGCCAGAGTGGTTAATTTGGCTTAAAAGCCAGTTGTCCTGAGGGCCTTGGACAGGGTGGGGGGTGAGCTATGTGCTGGGGATGCTTCATCGAGGTCCTTCCCTTCCCTTCCCTTCCCTTCCCTTCCCTTCCCTTCCCTTCCCTTCCCTTCCCTT
>WAAE01023203.1:110775-128796 GCA_013400495.1 Nicator chloris
TCTGCCCCACACGCAGCCCAGGGCTGTGTCTGTGTCTGCCCCACACGCAGCCCAGGGCCGTGTCTGCCCCACACGCAGCCCCTGCAGCTGCAGGAAGTGCTGGGGAATTCCAGGAGGAGGAACAGAATGCTGAGTTTGGGTTGTGGCACAGGCGTGTGTGCAGGGCCTGCAGGAAGCACAGAGAGCTGTTTGGCTCCTTTCCCCTCAAAAAGGGGGTAGAGCTCCACACCAAGATGAGCTTTAAGGTCCTTTCCAAGCAAAGCCATCCTGTGATTCCAGGACCCCCTCTCCCCTGCCACAGTGGCACCACCAAAGTTTCCTGTCCCAGCCCTGTGGTCTCCCAGCTGCAGGAGGGTCCACGCCAAACCCAGGAACTCTGTGAAACCCCCCACATTGGGCACAGTCAGTTTAGCAAGATTAGTTAACTAAAGGCCCCTTGTTATTAATCTGGAGATTTCCAGAATATGTTCAGTCCCTGTAAAATCACCAGAAAAGAAAAATTGCTGCAACAAGTTTTCCTTGGATTTGAAAAATGACCTTCCTTGCCCGAGTGGATTCAGAGCTGCACAGCCAGGAGCAAGGGCCTCCCAGCTGGGCAGCCCCGAGTCCCCTCTCACCCACAGGGCTGCTCTGCAAGCCTGTCAATCCCAGGAAATTTATTTAGGCAGTCTCCAGGGAAGGTCTTGGCAAAGCATCAATGGCCTCCTTTTATAAGAGACCTTTATTCACTGGGCTGTGTCCTTCAGCTGGTTGGGTGTCTGTGCAGAGCCAAACCCATCTCTGAGCCTTTCCACTGCAGAGGAAGCACTGAGCCCTGAGGAAACATCTGGCTCAGCAATCACAGCTGCACGTGGTGCACCCTCAGCCCGTGGGCACCTGGGCATTTCGTGTCCTGGGTGCCACGGGCACCTCAGGATTCCGTGCTGGTCCCACTGGGAGCCACTGGTGCAGAGCTGGGAAGGAGAGAGCACCCAGAAAAGCCCTGGGAAAATGAAAGGCTGACAGTAACCCACATACCTGGCACTGCACTCAGCTGCAGATGGGTGTGGAATCCCAGCTAGCTGGGAAGTATCAGATTCAAAGTGGTGTGTGTGAGCCCCAGTCACAGCTCTCCAAAAGAGATCCCAATCTTGGGAAAACAAATTCCAAATGGTTAAGAAAAAACACATCTGAGACACTTCAATTAACTGCAACTCCCACATGGTCTCAGATTTGTCTCAGAGCTTCCCTAGATTTTCCTCCTTAATCCTAAAATGAAATTCAATTTATTTCATACATTCTTAGTGCCTAAGGAATTATTGTCCCCTTGCAGTCACTTGTAGGGCATTTTTCCTTCCCTTCCCACATGGAAGAGCCATTTCCTTGTTTCCAATACACAGGACAAGCGTGGCCACCTGATGTCTGCACCATCTGCGTGGTTCCATGTCAAAAGTAGATGCAAGAAGTCAAGGGAACTCCAACCCCCACGGAGTTACCAAAAGGATGAGCACAATTCCTGCTGCTGCTTCATGAATCCTGCCTCAGAGATTTTCATTATGGTTTTCCACACAAATAGTACAGAAAATTAGAAATACAAATAATGTATAAATTCTAAATTAGTTCTCATTGTTAATTGGTTCTCAGAGCAGCTTTCCCTGGAAACTGCAGGCCCTGTGCTGGTCCAGCTGATGGATGTCCAGAACTCCACATTCCTCAGCCACTCTCTCCCCAAAATACCAGCACACAGGCTGGCAGCACCACTTCTCCAACAGAACGACTCTGATTCATTCTTAAATGTGGCAAAATAAATTGGGTTATCTCTGGAGAACCATTCATATGTGAGGTTTGTTTTCTTTGCCTTTACGCAATCAGGAAATATCCCTAAGCCAGAAATATCCCCTCCATCTGATTTTTCAAAATAAGACTTTTTATTTCTAATCAGCTCTTGGCAGGGAAGTTTTTATAGCAGGGTTTCAGCCCAGAGGAGGTGAGCTGTGAGTTTCTGACATGGCAAGATGAAAGTACAGAGTGGGGAAACAAAGGAGGTTGTCCCAGGGTGTCCCAGGGAAAGGGGCTGCTTTTCCTCACCCTCCCCGGATGGGCAGTGGGCACAGAGAGCCCCGCTGGTGCCAGGGGCAGGACTTGGAGGCAGTTCCAGTGGGAAAACACCTGTTCCCAGGGCAAATGACTGCCAACCAAGACAGTGCTGTCACTGCCACACGTTCCCCAGGAGCAGCGTTCCCCGTCGGGCAGAGCTGTGCCACCCTCAGGGGACAGACACGAGTGACAGGCTCAGGGGCTCACCTGGGCCAGGTGGCCCTCACGGACAGCCCGTGCCCGGGCAGGATCAGGTGCTGGCCCTGGCCAGGTGCCTTTCCACAGCCCACCCCTGTGCCCGTGCTGTGTGCCAGCCCCACGGCCCCGCGGTCCCCAGGGCCACCCCGTGCCCTTCCTCCCCCACTGCGGCCCCTCGGGGTGGTGGCCCTGGACCGGCTGCCTGCTGGGTGATGTCACCAGCATCACAGAGGGAAAGGCCAAATAAGGCAGCAGTTTAGGGAGGATATGTCCTAGAATGGGAGCTGGACTGAGGACCAGCAAGCCCTGAGCCCTGGGATGACGTTACCACGTGGAGAGCCCAGAGCCCCCGTGCAGCCCCAGTGCTGGAAAAATCCCTGCAGGACCTGGGAAGACGAGAGGAGACCAGGCCAAGGCAGAGCTCGTTCCTCCCCACACCAGGCAGGGCTGGAGGACAGCGTGGGAAGGATCCCAGTGCTGTGGGAGATGGACACATCCCTGCTGTGACTGTTGTTTCCTCTTTTGGGGGGAGTGCCTTCAGCATGATTTCAGCTTCTCAACACAGAGCAATGAACCCGTTCAGGGCAGTAGAAGAAATGTGATTGAAAGGGGCTTGAAGCCAAACGCAGGGAGGAAGCTGGAGGGGGCTGCAGACCCTACAGCAGCTCCAGGGCTGGGGCAGGAACTGCCGGGAGCTGCTGGGCTCAGGGCAAGGCTCCAGCCCTCCTGGCATGCCAGAGCTGTTTGGGGCATCCTGGTGTGCTCAGCAGCCTGGGGAAGGACGGGGCTGCAGAGGGATTCCACAGGGGGAGCCCAGCCAGAGCCACTGGGAATGTGCCCACCTGCCCCCTGTGATGCTGCACTGCCCTGGCACTGAGCAGGCAGCATGGGCACTGCCACATTTTCATATTGATTGGATGAAATTGAATTTAGTGTCAAAAGATTGAACTTGATTTATAAACCACCCCCAAGACCCAGGTGCAGGGGGGCTGTGAGGGCAGATTTGGCCTCACCCAGCAGGATTTGCTCCTTTGGGCACTGACGGGGCCTCGCCAAGGGGTTGCTCAGACTCTGGAGGACTGGAATAACTGCCAAGTTAACCAAAGGCACAGCTGTGCCCCAGCTGCAGCTGCCCTGGTGGCATCTGCACCCCTGGCAGCTGCACAGACACACGGGGCGGGTGTGCTCAGGACCACGCCGTGGGAATTCCTGGGCAGCAGGTCCAAGGAGAAATCCAGGAAGGAGCCAAGGCCCCGAGCACCCCTGGTCATGGTGCTGGAGTGGCCACAGCCAGGTACTGTCCCCAGGGAGCATCTGTGACACTCCCAGCCAGCCAGGGTCCCCATGCCCTCACAGACACACAGGCTGAGGATGGCAGCACCCAGGTTCCTCTCCTCACTCCCAGGCAGCACCAAGAATAAATGCAGAGTGCAGTGTCAGTAACAGCCATGGCAGGGCTGTGCAGTGACCCCAGCACGGGCTGGCAGGGCCAGCACAGCCCAGGAATGGCATCGTTTCCTGTGAAAGAGCTCCTGCTCATTCATCAGGCACCAAAACGCCTGTGCAAGCCAAGAATGTGTTTATTTTTCATCTAAATATAGTCGAAGTTCTATTAAAACCTGCCGGGAACGGCCGGGCTCCCACCCACAGCGTCAGTGGGGAGGTGACACACGGCCCTGGCAGCCAGCCCCTCGTTCCCAGTCTGCCCCATCCCAGGACTCATCCCCCTGGCTGGGTGATGGTTTGGCACGGGGAGGGGCTGTGGGGACGGGTGGTGGCACCACTGCCCCAGCTGTGCCCACCTGTGCCCAGGTGAGACACGGGGGGCCACAGCCTGAGCAGCTCTGAGCTCTGTGCAGAACCAAAGTGGGCTGGTTCCTGCAGGGACAGCCCCGGGCAGGGACAGCCATGGGCAGGGGACAGCCCAGGGCAGGGGACAGCCCAGGGCAGGGGACAGCCAGAGGACAGCCAGCCCCAGGGCAGGGGACAGCCCAGGGCAGGGGACAGCCAGAGGACAGCCAGCCCAAGGGCAGGGGACAGCCCAGGGCAGGGGACAGCCAGAGGACAGCCAGCCCAAGGGCAGGGGACAGCCCAGGGCAGGGGACAGCCAGAGGACAGCCAGCCCAAGGGCAGGGGACAGCCCAGGGCAGGGGACAGCCAGAGGACAGCCAGCCCAAGGGCAGGGGACAGCCCAGGGCAGGGGACAGCCAGAGGACAGCCAGCCCAAGGGCAGGGGACAGCCCAGGGCAGGGGACAGCCAGAGGACAGCCAGCCCAAGGGCAGGGACAGCCCAGGGCAGGGGACAGCCATGGGCAGGGGACAGCCCAGGGCAGGGGACAGCCAGCCCAGGACAGGGGACAGCCCAGGGCAGGGGACAGCCAGCCCAGGGCAGGGTCGGGGCTGTGGAGGGGTCCCTCTTGGCCTCTGGCAGCAGCAGTGCAGGGGATGGGGTTTCTCTCGTGCCTCAGGAGTGGCTCTGGGAGAGCAGACGGGGCTGGGGTTTGTGTTTGTTTCGGAACAAGCGCTGGCAGCTGCTGGGGCCAGCAGGAGCCTGGCCTGATGATGATTTGGGCTCTTTGCACATCAAACTCTCTGGGCCCCTCGCCGTGGTGGCTCAGGGGAAGAACTCCCCGTGGTTCCTCTCTGTGTTGTGTGCTCATCCCAAGGGGCTCGGGGACCCTGCCACTGCCCCAGCTGAGGGGAGGGCCCTGCTGGGGGTGGCTGTGAGCCACACTTCCCTGCTGGCCCGGGCACCCGGGACAGGACGGGGCCCTGGGGTCCAGCCTGGCCACGCTGCTGCCCCAATCCCTGCCCCAATCTGTGCCCACATTCCGGGGGTGAGCATCCTCCATCCCTCATCTCCCTTTTCCCCACCACCCCATCCCTCATGTCCCTTCTCCCCCCCAGCCCTCCCTGCCTGACCCTTGGGAGCCTCTTGCAGCTCTCTCTGTGCTCTCTGCTGCTCCTCTCCACAGTTCTGCCTCTGCAGGTGCACCCAGACCTGTGGCCAGGTGTTCCTGAGGGTTTAATGCCCCTGCAGGGGCTCAGGGGCTGCCACTTTAACCCTGACAAAGACCAAAGGTGTGAAGGTTGAACTCCCCAAGCGGGCCAAGCCACACAGGGCAGTCCATGCACATCTCTGTGAATACCTGGCAAGGAACAGCTTTGCAGGGGCACCTTTGGCTGGTTGGGAAAACCTGCCCCCACCTCTTTCCTGCTCTGCACTCTCAAAGCTTGGAAGCCAAGGGTTTGCCAAAAAAAGGAGAGAACCACTCCTCAGCTCTCTCCAAAGGATGCTGATTATTAATCAGATCTTCAGCCAACGATGAAGGGAGGGGGTGCAAGCCCAGAGGGGAGGCAGCTGGGATGGGCAGGAGCTCCCAGAGAGGCAGGGCTGGGCAGGGAGAGGGGGGCTCAGCTCCTGCTCCCCACAGGGCTGCAGGATGCTCCTGCAGTGCAGCAGCTGCCCTCAGCACCCACAGGGGACCTCAGGCCTGCACTTCACTGGCAGCCAGAAATCTGCCAAAGAACCGGTTTGATAGACCCACAGAAAATCAAACCAGCACATTCAGAGCTTCTTTTGGTCTTTTGGTTTAGTGGGATTTTCCTGTGAAACCTTCTCTTCCCTGTCTGTGAAGACAATATGTTCTGGCTGAGCTCTTGCATCTGCAACCACATTTATAACAGCAGCAGCAACAGAGATTGCAACACTCCAGTGAGGATCAGATGGAGGAGAATCCTAATGTTTATTCAAAATTAACTACTGTGGTAAAAATAGTGGTAATAAATAATGTCTGCCTGGGCTCTGAAAATGCAACAGGAACAGTAATAACCCCGCTCACCTTCATCATTCCATACATTTCTAAAAAATTATTTTGCTGGTATTTCACTTGGTAATTGAGATCTCTTTGATAATTAGAATTTCTTTTTCATTTGCCAAAGGTGTGAAGCCTAAATAAGAAATGTGATCGGTGCCTGTTGTCAGCACCCTGTTGTGTTTACCCAGCTCAGTGGCCACCCCCGCAGGCAGCTCCGGGGCAGGGGGCAGCAGGACGTCCCCTCCCCTGCTGCAGGGGGCAGGAGGAGGTGGGAGCGCTGCTCTGTGACCCCAGGGGGATCTCGGCATCCAAAGGACAACGATGGGGAACGTCTGCAAGAGAAAACCCAGCTCGGAGAGACCCTGCTCTGTGTTTGTCTGGCACAAACACATTTATTACACCTGTTCCCAGCACGTTACGACAAGTCCTGGGCAATACTGGGAATAAAGGCAAAGCTCCAGGTCCCACAGGATGTCCATCCCTCTGCACAGGGCGCAGACGTGCCCAGAGCAGGGTCCGTGCTGCAGGGAGAGGTTGGTGCTGCCGTGGTGCAGGACAGCTCGGAGCCCCGGCTCAACCCCAGCCAACGGCCACGAACCAGCTGCCGAGAAAAGCTACTGAGAAAAAGCTCCCGAGAAAAAGCTCCCGAGAAAAAGCTACTGAGAAAAAGCTACTGAGAAAAAGCTACTGAGAAAAAGCTCCCGAGAAAAAAGCTACTGAGAAAAAGCTCCCGAGAAAAAGCTCCCGAGAAAAAGCTCCCGAGAAAAAGTGCCCTCGGTCCCAGTGCAAACCCCAAACATCGGCCTGCGGGAGGAAAACTCACCCCGCCCCAGCCAAAGCCAGCACCCCGGGGAGAGGCTGCTGCTCCAGCTGGCAGCCTGGATTCAACACTGGCTCTGTTGACCCTGTGCCCCACCAGGATCCACTGGCACCTTCCCCCAGCAGCTGCTTCTCCTGCTGCTGAATCGGAAAGGTTTTTTCCAAACCTCTGAAACTGCCTCCAGGCTCTTTCCCAACGCCTGAGCGCCTTCAAATGCTCCCTAATTTCCCAGGACAATAGCCAATCCTGCCTAATTTAGTGCACTCCCACATTCTCGTCCTAATACCCCTGTAAGAGCTGGTTCTTGCACAAGCAGTGCCCGAGGGGTCTGCACGGGATCTGCAGGGTTCCAGAGCCGCTGTGAGCTCCGGCCGCGGGAGGGGAGCTGTGCCCTTCCCAAGCACCGGGCACGCCCTGCTCACCACCCGCCGCACCTGGCGGGGGCTGCTGGCCCGGGGGAGCCGCAGGTGGCCCCTGGCAGAGCTGTGCTGACCCGGGGCAGGGCACCCCGGGGCCCCTGCACCCCCAGGGCCCCCGCAGTGTGGGGGGCACGGCTGGACCATTCCCAGTCTCCCGGCATGGATGGAGATGTGTTTTGGGGAAGGAAGGCCTTCACACTTTGAGGGCACTTTGTGGGAATGGGAAGAGCGGGGGAAGCCCCCAGCAGGACAGTAATGGCTTTTTGCTGAACCTCACAAGATCATTGTACCCTGTCTGTGATCTCCAGCGCTGCAGCCACCAAATGGAAATTCCTGAGCAACACCACCTCCAGCAGCTGTCACTGAAACCCTGGAAAAAGGAGCCCAGGCACTGCCTCACCTCAACCCCGGCACTGGGGCTGGAACTGGGCAGAGGCTCAGCTGCTCCAGCTCCAGCCCTGAACTCCAGCCTGAGCAGGAACCATCCCCTACCTCTGCAGCCAGCTCAGCTCCCACCACAAGGCTGTCCCCACTAAGGAATAAAGCTGCCCCTCCAAGCCCCTCTTGGGGGGCAAATTACTGACCTAAGGCAGGAAATCCCCTCCCAGGTTCCCCCCAGGGAGCCCAGCTGAACTCCTGAGCCTTCCAATAAAATCAGGAATAAAAAGCACTGACCTGGGTCCTGCCCAACCGGGCCACCCCCAGCTGCCTCTCGCTGGGACAGGTGGCACCAGCCTGGCTGCCCCGGCCAGCACGGGGACTGCCCTTTGGGTGCAGAAACACGGGATTTAAAGTGGGCTCCGAGCGCTGCACCCTCGCAGAGCCCCGTGGACCCGCGGTGGTTCCCTCGCTCTGCGTGTGCGGCTCGGCAGGAGCCGCAGGAGTCGGCGGTGGCACATTGCCCATGGACCTGTCATCCCCCGGCCCAGAGGGATGCGACGCGTTCTCTGGGAAAAGCGAGTGACTAATGCCGGCCCCAAACGCATCTGTAAACGCGGGAATAGTCCAAGAAGGCCCGTGCACACCGGAGTAAGGACAATCCCGGTTCCCGCGGCGCAGGAAGGCGTGAAGAGCTGCAGCCCGTGCTCCGGCGGGCGCAGGAGCATCCCCAGCCCGCGGGGCAGCGCGGATTAGCTGCGGTTAATTAGCTGATTCATTGAGGCTCTCAAGCCGTCATTAGCCCCAGCGGATTCGTGCTTTAGTGGCCGCCCCGGTTACGCGATACCATCTCTGTTATTCCAAACTTAATGGGGCCGCATAAACAAAGCGGTTTTAGAACAGTCCCTACTTTTTTTTCCTCCCTTGAAGATCATTGTCTGGATAAAAGAGAGGGTGGAAATAATTCTCCCGGCTGCGCGGGCTGCGAAATCTCCGAGCGCAGCCGGGAGCTGCGGAGCTGCCCGGGGAGCGGCTCCGGTGGCTGCAGCTGCCACCCCGACAGATCCGTCCTGCCCATCGCAGCACCCCCTGCCCATCCCAACACCCCCTGCCCATCCCAACACCCCCTGCCCGGGCAGTCTGTCCTGCCCAGCCCGGGCAGTCTGTCCTGTCCGGGCAGTCTGTCCTGTCCGGGCAGTCTGTCCTGCCCAGCCCGGCCACTCTGTCCTGCCCAGCCCAGGCAGTCTGTCCTGCCCAGCCCGGGCACTCTGTCCTGTCCAGTCCGGGCAGTCTGTCCTGTCCGGGCACTCTGTCCTGCCCAGCCCACCGCGCCCTTCCCGAAGGGATCTGCACCAGCCGCTGCCCTTCCTGCCCCAGATGCGGCCTCGTTCCGCCGTGCAGAGGAAAGTTCTGTTCCCCGCAGCACCAGAACCCGTGGGCTGGTGCCAGCACACGGCTGAGACGTTTCTGCTGCCCGGGCAGGGTTGGGACATCCCTGTTCCTCTGCGGGACCCGGGAGCATCAGGCGGGAACAGGAGAGCACGAGGGGCTTTGAGATGGGGGAAGGGGAAGCAGACGGCACCTGCGGCTGCCCAAAGCTCGTACCGGGAGCAGCTGAAGCCCGAGCTCGGAGGAAGAGGAGCACTCGGGCTGCGCAGCTCCTCCCCGAGCCGGCCCGTGGCACCCCCGCACCGGCACTGGCCGTGACTGTGGCACAGATGTGACACTCCCCACGGCAGGACAGAATCCCTGCTCGGAGCTGCCCGGGGATCTGGCATGTCTTGCATTATGCACACACACACTTCCTGCACCTAAATCCTAAATTCAGTGATAAAATCCTGCTCCTAACGGACACAATCCAAAGCCATAAAATTGTGCTGCACAACCATTAAAGGAGTCATAAATAAAAATTGTTTCACAAAGGCAAATGTCTCTGTAGGGCTGGCAAAAGAAAGCAATTCTTTTCCTTTATTAATTATTTCACTTAAAAAGTAAAATAAATTGACCAGCTACCGAGCTTGTCAAAAGCTAAATGGGAACTGTCACACAAAAAAATGTTCTGCTAATGGCGGAAAAGGAATTTCCTTTGAAAGAGGAAAGATTATCCAGCACTGCTTCTGGATAAGGCCGTGGAAAGGGTTGTCCTCAAACTTACAGAGGAAAAAAGCAACAGGAAGAAGAGATCTCTGACTATTTTACCTGGCACATAATGAGGAAAAAGCCAGAAAATGAGAAGTGCAGTGAGGTGCCCATCCCCATCCCGAGGAGCTGGGGGGCCCCGTCAGCCCGGGGGGCTGGTGCCAGGGCTCAGCCCGAGCTGCCTGCCAGGGCTGTGCCTGCACACAGCCCCAGAGCTGCTCCCCTGTGCCACACCGAGGCGTCCCGGCTCACACACCTGGCCCAGAGGGAGAGGCAGGGGTTCTGCTCCTCTGGAAGTGACAGCCGAGGGCTGGAAGGCAGTAAAATGCCAGGCAGATGTTGCTCACAGCCGCAGGAAGGCCCGGCTGCAGCAGCTCCGGCCATTCCCAGGTGAGCAGGGGGCTGAACTCCGAACACGCCCAGCAGCCCAGCTCATCCCAGCGCCGTTCCAGCACACCCAGGACAGCCCCGGCTGGGCGAGGCCGTGCCCACAGCAGGGAGCCTCCTCTGCTCGGGGCAGCTCCCCGGGTGCCCGAGGGCTCGGTGGCCTTCCGAGCAGGGACAGGCACAGCCAGAGGTCAAAGCCAATGGCTTCCCAAAACATCTGTCTGCAGGAGCAGCAGCCCAGGGCCACAGGGAGCTGTGAGCTGGGCAGACACAGCGGGCAGGAGGGAGGGTTCATGGCACTGCCCTGTGTGCCATGGGACTGCCCTGTGTGCCATGGCACTGCCCTGTGTGCCATGGGACTGCCCTGTGTGCCATGGCACTGCCCTGTGTGCCATGGGACTGCCCTGTGTGCCATGGCACTGCCCTGTGTGCCATGGGACTGCCCTGTGTGCCATGGCACTGCCCTGTGTGCCATGGGACTGCCCTGTGTGCCATGGCACTGCCCTGTGTGCCATGGGACTGCCCTGTGTGCCATGGCACTGCCCTGTGTGCCATGGGACTGCCCTGTGTGCCATGGCACTGCCCTGTGTGCCATGGGACTGCCCTGTGTGCCATGGCACTGCCCTGTGTGCCATGGGACTGCCCTGTGTGCCATGGCACTGCCCTGTGTGCCATGGGACTGCCCTGTGTGCCATGGCACTGCCCTGTGTGCCCAGCGAGGCCCCGCGGCAGGGCCGTGCCTGCGGACACCAGCCGGGAGCCTCGGGCCACCATCCCGGCAGAGATCCGCTGGCTCCGCCGTCCCTGCCCGGCCCCTGCGCTGCAGCGGAGCAACACTGACCCCCTGTGCGGGCCCCGAGCCCTGCAGCGCCCGGAGAGCCCCCGCCGAGGAGGAGGATGCTCTTGCTCGGGGTTGTTTTTTGCCCCTGCGGGACGTCAGCCCTCGCCCTGCAGCACCCGCACGGGGCTGTGCTGCTGCATGAGCAGACACGGAGCCCCAGCCCACACCGACCGAGCAGCCGCGCGGGGGAAGGGCTCCAGCAGCTTTCCAAAGCCCCAGACACCTTGTCTGGAAGCAGGTGAGAAGCTGGAGCTGCAGAGCTCAGCACTGCACACTCACTGTAAGGCAGGTAGGTGAGGTGAGGTGAGGTGAGGTGAGGTGAGGTGAGGTGAGGTGAGGTGAGGTGAGGTGAGGTGAGGTGAGGTGAGGTGAGGTGAGGTGAGGTGAGGTGAGGTGAGGTGAGGTGAGGTGAGGTGAGGTGAGGTGAGGTGAGGTGAGGTGAGGTGAGGTGAGGTGAGGTGAGGTGAGGTGAGGTGAGGTGAGGTGAGGTGAGGTGAGGTGAGGTGAGGTGAGGTGAGGTGCAGGGCCCCGGCTCTGTCAGCCCTTCCCCTAAAGCTTCCAACTCATCTTCATTCTGCTCGTGGGACATGGGCTGTTTGTTTCCTCAGGTATCACTCCATAAATAGCCACTGGGAACAATCAGTCCTCCCGATGTCCAAACTCCTTGATGTTATTCAGCCTATGAAAGTGACCTTCATACTGCAGCAGATTAAAAAAACTCCATCCGGGCAGGAAAAGAGCACAGAGGAGCCAGAAAATGCCAGCCTGGCCACAGCACCGGTGTGACAGCACAGGGAGACACTCAAGGTGTCATCCACCACTGATTTATTGGGCTTTTCTTCTGAGAGCATGGGCAGCAAAATTAATCACTCCATTATCTCTTCCTATGAAAATAAAAGCCCACACACTTCATTGGAAATGTCACATCCCTCGTGCAGGAGAGGCTGTTCTAGAGCTGTAGGAGCACAGGGTCCCAAGGGTGCTGAGCAGGAAGCTCTGCAGGAAATTCCTAGAGAAAATTAAATCAGTAAGAAGGATTCAGCATCATGTCCAGACCAAACAGGAACATCACCCTCACGGGGCGGGGACGCTGTCTCAGGCCATCTGAGAGTTGGTTCACAGACCGCGGGACTCTGGTTCGAGCTGGAGGGGGTGAAGTCCCCCGTCCCCCGGGGTCACCGGGCTCTGCCATGTGTGACCTCTGCAGCTCACGGCCCCGGCACAGCCCTGCCAGCCCTGTCCTCCCCGCCACCAACACTGCACAAGCCCCTGCACGGACCCGTGGTGACAGAGAGCTTGGTTCTGGAAACGGTTATTTTTAACACATTTAAACACACTTTATGAATAGCTCCGTCAAGTACAACGGCACAAAAATAGCAGGGACTCGTCAGCGTGGCACCGCGTGGCAGTGCCAGGGGCTCGCTGCTGCCGCTCCTGTTCTGCTGGGGACACTTTTGGAAAGCGCTTTTTTCCTGTTTTTGTGCTCTGAAATGTGTGAACAGTTAAAAACTGCCGAGAATGACACTAAAGAGCTCGAAGTGCTTAGGAGTGTTCACACACTTAAGTGCGTGTGAACAGGGTGACACCGAGGAAAACAAAGCTGTACAAAAGGACCTGTTGGATCCTGATAACGCTGTTCCATTTCTTCCCTTTCACTGGAAAAAGCCACCAACCCCCTCCAAACCAACAGCAAGGGCAAATCTCGATTCTGTGGAATAGGATAACTTGTTATGCTGAACCGCATTAAACGGGGGGATTTGGGGATTAGCACGGGTGGTCAGGAGCGCTGTGGCTGTGTGAACAAAGGCAGAGCTGCCCCTGCTCAGAGCCTGCCCCATGGTCACCAGCAAGGGCAAGTTCCTTTGTGCATCCTTCCCCCAGGGAGGCTCAGGGCATTGCTGCAGGGCTGGCTTTGGGCGAGCCCGGACACCCTCCCTGGTCACCCTGGGACAGGAGGAACCTGCCCATTGTGACACCTGAAATCCCTTCAGTTGTGGAATAAAGGGAAGGATTTGTGATCTAACAGCTAAAAGAAGCCTCTGGCGTTTCCAGGCTCACGTTGCTCCAAACCGGCCGGGTGAGCACTCAGGGCTGACCCAGGGGCAGCAGAGCAGGCAGGAACCACACATCCCAGCTGCACAAGTGCTGTCACCCCCTCCCCGGCCCCTCTGCCCCTGTGACGAGCCCTTTCCTTGGCCAGATGTCACCTCCCCACTGGCACTGACGCCCAGCCCTGCAAACAGCTCACAAACACCTTCTCATCCGACCACAGCACCAAAAACAACCTGGCCTGACCTCTCTGGGTGCCGGGAAACCCAACGCTGAGCTGCCTACAGATGGACAGCGCACTAAAACAATATTTACAGACAGAGGAGAAGCACTCTGTGCATGACATTGGCTGAAGTGGCCCTTATCAACACCTCGGCACCCCCGCACGTGACAGACCTCCAGGCACGTCCTGGCACTCTGCTCCAGCCACCAGCACTACCATCTGCCCCGTGACTCGGTGGTTTTATCTTTCCATCTCGGTGCACCCCACCCGAAGGGACACGGGGCAGCAGCACCAGGCTGCCCAAACCCCCAGGACAGCCCCGCTGCAGCCCTGCCTGCCCTGGGGTGCCTCCACCGTGCGGCCACAGGCTGGGAAGGATTTCTCTCTAATGCTAACCTAGTTTTCTCCTCTTTCAGTTTGAACCCATTACTCCCAGTCCTATCACTGCACTTCCTGATGATTTATTCCAGGAGTACAAATAGTTGGGGGTTGTTCCTTTGGATGGGTACAAATAATTTTTAATGGCACTTGCCCACATAAAATGCACACTCCAAGCTATTTCAAGCAGTAAAAACAGATCTTTGCCAAAACCAAGTGCTAATCCTTTATCTGGAGCCATTAAAATACAGTTATTAGTCCAAGCAGTGCTTCAAGCCAGGGCCAGAGTTATCTTTTCTTATCACTAAGTCATGAACTAAAGAAGCAATAAACATACAAGTGCACCAATATCTGCCTCTAATGAGTAAAAATAACTCTGGCAGAAGAGGCACACGGAGCAGAAACCTTCCCCAGAAATACAGAACTGCAAATAACAGTGGAGTGACTTTAAAACACACGTGTGCTCTGGCATTTGGAGCTGGAATATCGGGATATTGCCAAGCCCTGCTCCCACGGGAGAGCCAGCTGCTGGTGTGAGAGAGGGGTTCAGCAGGAGAAACCCCAGGAGACACTCCCAAGGTGACCAAGAGCCACTGGTGTGCCAGGAGCAGCACGAGTGGCACCTGCAGGGCAGGTAGGAGGTGAGGGGATCCCTGCCAGAGCCTCTGCAGCCCCGAGGAGCCCAGGGGATGCTCTGCCCTGGACAGATCCCACACACAGCCACATGCACTTGTCCCAAAGTGCCTGGTACAGGCTCTCCCGTTAAAGAGAGACAAGTTCTTGCCTGTTCCAGTCTCTCCTGAGGCACCTCAGGTTCTCCATGGCAGGTCAGGGGCAGAGCTGCCACTGCCCTGGGTCAGCTCCTGGGGCTGGACTCCCCTGCCAACACTGGAACTTGTGTTGGTTCCTACAATTTCAGACCCAAAAAATGTCTTTACATCCCGCTGCAGGGAGAGGGGACAAAAGCAGAGAGTTGCTAGCAGTGCCTCCAGGATCCTGGGGCTCTGAAAGGACCATCCTCACCAGGGTCAGGCGTGTGCTCACCCCTGCTTCAGCACAAACACCTGCAGAAGGGACAGCAGCCTGGAACTGCTGCAGCTCAGGGAATTGCTTTCTCCCCTTCTCCTGCCTTCACAAACACGCCGAGCCCTCTCTCTTCGGGGGATGTGCAGCCCCTTCCCTGGGGCCGCTGTCACCTTTCCGTGCCCCATCCCTGCGGAGCCCGGGGGGTAGAGGGCTCCGTCCCCCATCCCTGCTCAGCCCGGGGGGCAGAGGGCTCCGTCCCCCATCCCTGCTCAGCCCGGGGGGCAGAGGGCTCCGTCCCCATCCCTGCTCAGCCCGGGGGGCAGAGGGCTCCGTCCCCCATCCCTGCTCAGCCCGGGGGGCAGAGGGCTCCGTCCCCCATCCCTGCTCAGCCCGGGGGGCAGAGGGCTCCGTCCCCCATCCCTGCTCAGCCCGGGGGGCAGAGGGCTCCGTCCCCCATCCCTGCCCAGCCCGGGGGGCAGAGGGCTCCGTCCCCATCCCTGCTCAGCCCGGGGGGCAGAGGGCTCCGCCGCCGTGCCGGGATCAGCCCCCCACGGGAAACACAGCGAGCGGGGCTCAGCCCCTGCGGGGGCAATGCCCGCAGAGCCAGCTGAGGAAAACGGGAGCCGGGCACAGCAGGAGGCTGCTCTCGGGGCCGAGGAGGCTCCGGAGGAGCAGGAGCAGGAGGAGGAGGAGAAGGATGCTCTTTCTCGGGCAGCCTGCACTAGATGGAGCTGTGAGACAGCAGAACAGCACCGACAGCATCTCCCCCCCCGCTGCCTATTCCAGCAGCATCAAAACCCCACATGGCCAGCTCCTACAGTCTTCCATACTCTATCGATCCAAGTAAAACTGTAGTAAATAATTCCAGTTTGATAAAATATTCAAGGCTGGCATGTTGATTGCAACATCCACTTTTTACTCAAAGCCCCCAGGAGCAGATCTGCTCTCCAGTCACCTCTGAAACATTCCTTTTACCTACTTTAAAGGTTCTATACAAAAGCTTTTTTTAAAAAAGACAATTTCCCAGAGTTCTACACAGGAGAAAGTTTAAACTCCCAGCCCTTACTCTGCGCATGTGCAAAGAGATTTTCTAGACTCCTGCTCCAGCCACCACTACATTTGAACTGTCTAAAATAAAGCCAGAAGTGCTTACATCTGTCTTTCCTCCTTGCTTACATCTTCCTTTCCTCCTCCTCTGTGTTCCACACCAAGCAGAAAATGCCCACCCCTTTGTTTAAGGAGGGATATACACTGCAGGCAGCATCAGCCCTGTGGGATACTGAGTTCATCAAGGACATCTGAAAGGAAGAGGGGCCATGTCCAGGTAACAGCCACAAGGAAGGTGAAACTGCTCCAGACCCTGGGGGCCAGTGGTGCCACAGCCCAGCTCCAAAAGGTGCCAAGCATCTTCCCTTCTCCCTCCTCTGGTCAGGATTTGAGGGCTCAGAGCTCTGGAAATCACACCAGCAATGCAGAATGACAAAGAAGTGGCATTTGGCCCCAGGGCCCTCCAATATTTGCTTTTACTATAAAAGGAGCCTTGGCCTGTTGATGAACACAGACTTGACGTGGTTCCACAGCGACTGGGAAAGCTGAGGGTTGTGTTTTCAAACACTCTGTTCTGCTTTTGACAGCTGAAATTCCTCTCCAGCCTCACCTCAGGCCCCTCGGGCCCCTTCTGCAGACCTGAGCCGTCATGTGAAGCCCTGAGCACAGTCTCAGTGCCAGGAAACACCTGGAAGGAAGAGCCCAGCAGTAACCCCAGCTCTCTGGGCTTCTGCACATCCCAAAACATTCCTCCTAAAGGAATAGATCATATTGTGGCAACCCAGGCTTGGAGAGGAAACCCGAGGTGGGTCCAGGTGAGCTGCGGAGGCGCCGCCCCTGGAGGTGCCCCAGGCTGGTGGGACTTGGAGCAAATTCCTTCCATGGAGGCTGTCCCTGCCCATGGAGGCTGTCCCTGCCCATGGAGGCTGTCCCTGCCCATGGCAGGGGCTTGGGACTGGATGGCCCTGAAGGTCTCTTCCAACCCAAAGCATCTGTGATTTCCATCACCATTCTCATGCTGTAAGCATACCCCAACCCTTCCCCTCCCCATCCCCTGGACTCCCCAAGGGAGATTCTTTGCCATAAGTTTCTGCAGGCAAAACCCAGCAAAGCAAACCAGGACCTGTTGCAGCAGCTGCCAGCTCCACCTCCAGCAGGCACTGGGCTCAAAGCATCAGAGGGTGACTCTTATGTCCATTTTAGAGCCTTTTAACAGACAGCAAATGATGGCAGTCCAGTCCCCAAAGCAATGGCAGCAAAAGGTTGAATCCAAAGCAGCCTTTGGGACCTCTGTCTTGGCTCCAGCTGCTGCAACAGCTGGATTCCCAAAGCAGAGACCTGAAACTGCCCACAGCTCCAGGGCTTGAGACCATCCCCAGCAGCAGGGTGGTCACAAACAGCCTTGTTTTAGTCACAGAGATGGGATGGCAGGGTGGAAAGACATGGAGTAAAAACCCAGGGAGCAAAGGACTCAGCAGACACCTGGCCCTGGGGCAGAGCCCCCCTCAAGCTGCCCGTGAGCTACAGCAAACCTGGAACTCCTAACAGATGTGCAAACAAAGGCACCCCTTCTCCCTGCATCCATGCTGAAAGCATTCACTCAGTGTCACAGGGGAAAATTGAGTGGAAAATGTCAGTCTGGGGTTTGGATTGCTCAGGTTCAGGGGGGGAAGGCCGTTTGCAGCCAAGAACGTGTCAAACCAGGCATGAGCACACGAGACATTCACGTGTATTTATCCTTCCCTGGGAAAAGAATGTTGGAAAATATTGCCCTTTGCTTATACCCACCACATCCTGAGGACAAATCATTTTGGCTTTTTCAAGGAAAGGGCTCCAAATCAACAATCACAGTAGGGCATAGGCTACTCCTCATCACCGGGGACAGGGCTGGGTGAACTCACCCTTCCCTCCTGCTGGCCCTTGCTCAGGAGGGGCAGGTGGGTGAGGATGTGACCCTGCAGAACCAGGATGTGACCCTGCACACAGGGCTGTGACCCTGCAGAACCAGGATGTGACCCTGCACAGAGGGCTGTGACCCTGCAGAACCAGGATGTGACCCTGCACACGGGGATGTGACCCCACACCAGGATGTGACCCTGCACACAGGGCCGTGACCCTGCACACGGAGATGTGACCCTGCACAGGGCTGTGACCCTGCACAGGGAGATGTGACCCTGCACACGGGGATGTGACCCTGCACACGGGGATGTGACCCTGCACAC
>WAAE01023203.1:129208-156467 GCA_013400495.1 Nicator chloris
CAGGATGTGACCCTGCACAGGGAGATGTGACCTCACACACAGGGGTGTGACCCTGCAGAACCAGGATGTGACCCTGCACACAGGGCTGTGACCCTGCACACAGGGATGTGACCCTGCACATGGGGATGTTACCCCACACCAGGATGTGACCCTGCACACAGGATGTGACCCTGCACAGGGAGATGTGACCTCACACACAGGGATGTGACCCTGCACATGGGGATGTTACCCCACACCAGGATGTGACCCTGCACACGGGGATGTGACCCTGCACACAGGGATGTGGCCCCACACCAGGATGTGACCACATACCAGGATGTGACCCTGCACACCCCTGCACCCCTCACCCCTGCCCTGCCAGGATGAACCACGGAGCCCCAGCTCCTGGAGTGGCTTTGCCAGTGCATCATCACATCAGCATCCCCCCAAGGCCAGGTGAGCCCTGGCACAGCTCCAGGCTGTCCCCTGCTCCCTGGCTGGGCTCTGGGGCTCCAGCACCCTTTGCTCCTTTTCAGGGATGGACAGTTTCCAAATCTAACAGGTAGTGCTTTAATGATGGGAAATGTCAGTCTTCAATGGGATGAAGCTTCCTTGCCAAATGCTTCTTCTTGTCCTAAAAACTAGCGAAAGAATAACATTTGTTCACTCACATGGTTCTTGCAGTGTCTGTTTTTCTGGACTCTGGCACTGCTTGCCCTGAAGGCTGAGCAGGTTCTCCCTGAGATGCCATCAAGTCTTGGGGCATGACTTTAGAGAGCACCAGAAATAGTGTGTGGCAGGAGAAAAGCAGCATTGTTTTTCTTCCACTTATGGAATCCAGTTCCAGTGGGGGATTTACACACACAAACATGATCCCTTCTGATGCTGACATAGCTGGGATCTTGTTGACCCTCTTCTATTTTCCCCCCATCTATTATGCCATTAACAATAATTTCCTTATTCCTTTTTTGGCCATCGTTTCCCTCGAGATCAGGGTGGCTCAGGCAGTTTCCCGGAGCCCCCCGAGCCTCTCCCTCCTGTGCTGGTGCAGACAGGGCCCCCAGGGCACTCCACCCCAGAGCAAGGTGGGCACATCCCCGTGTCCCTGCAGCCCAGGCAGGTCCAGGTGTCCCCTCTTGTCTCGGACGTGCCCACAAAGCCACAGCTCTGCTGCTGTGTGAGCCACCCTGGGCTCCTGCTGGCCCCCACCCCGAGCAGAGTGGTGGAGCCTCTTCCAGCACCCTTTGCCTTCCCTGCTGCCTCCTCTGGCCCCTCGGGGGGCTCAGCCCCGGCACGGCTCAGGCGCCTTTGGGGGCCATTTCCAGTCCGTGCAGGGCCACTGCTGGGCTGCTGCAGGGCCACCTGCACTGGTGCCATGCTCCAGCAGGTGCCTGCAGCCCTCGCTGTGCTGCAGGGCTGGGAGCAGCCTGCACAGCCCCTCGGGGTGCCTGGGGGGCCGTGCAGCTCCAGGTCTGCACTGAGAGCCCAGAAATCTCCTGCCCATGGGTACCTGCCAGGGGCTGAGCCTCAGCTGCACCGCCAGGGGCACGGAGGGCTGTGACACTGCAGCCACACAGCCACACAGCCTGGGCTGGCAGCGCTTCAGGCAGCAGCAGAGGCTTTCCAAAAGCTTTCCTTTGTGCACCAAGACTGTCCAGCCACATCTGAGCCACTGGCACGGCCGGAACAAGGGCCCGCTGGGACAGCCACCCCTGATTTATGTGGCACAGTCAGGGGAAGTTATGAATATTAATTCCTTTAGCTCTGCCATAAATAGTCCCAGTCAGCAACACCCATAAAAATACAAATAGTTCAATGTTAACTCCTGGAAAGGCCCAGCACAGACAGGAACGGGCTCAAGATCCCAGCACAGCCAAGCCCTGTGGGGTCACTGAGCAGCTTTGCCCACAGCAGGACCAGCACCCCACAAGGTCTGGATCTCGTGTGCTCAAAGGGGAACCAAAACCTGCTGGTTTCTCCAGCCCTCTGCAGCTTGCCTTGCAGCTGGACCATTTTTCCTCCTAGAACACCTCTTGCCATCCAGAGCAGTTCTATCCATGGCAGAGAGCCCAGGAAGCTCCGAGCCCAAATCCCACCTGAGGCACAGGTGAAGCCCCAGGAGGAGCTGTGAGGTGAAGCCCCAGGAGCAGCAGCTGTGCCAGGCTGGGCACACACCGTGCCCTGGCCCAGGAGGGCACCGTGCAAGGACAGCACTCCCAGGACAGCTGTGCCCAGACAGGTTCTCACCTGAGCGCAGTGGGACAAGGGGGAGGCACAGTGGGAAGGGGGTTGTCACTGTCCCCACACCTGGACAAGCTCCATGTGCAGCCTCCTGTGCCTGGCACCCACTGCCATGGGTGTTTATTGTGTGAGCATGGACAGACCCAGCTGAAACCCCCAAAGCCTGCCTGCAAGATAAAGGCAATGGAGCAAAAGAAAGAGTATTTATTCCACTTCTCCCTTTTATCCTGAGCAGAGCAATCAATAATTTTATACACTAAATAAATATTTATTTTATGTGGCATTTCCTTTCTCCATCTAATAAGGCAATATGCACCTTCCACTACTCAGATCTTCTTGGACACTGCAGAAATCACCTGGTTCCTACAACATTACCAATGGGTTTGTGTGGCCTGTTTGCAGTAAAACACCACAAATTAGGTACTGGGTGCTGGCTATGCTCCAGTGGACACGAGAGCATCCGCATTCCTACAGAGTTACAGTGCTTCCTCCACAGACTGGATTTATATCCACATCCAAACTAAATAAATCATCAACCACAGCCCCTAAACCAGCTCACTTATCACACCAAGTGTGAATAATGAAATGTCATAATATTTGCCCAAGACACGTGGTTTGTTTGCTTTCAATAAATAAGGTCTAGAAGGGGGAAAAAAAAAAAAAAAAGTAGAGGTATTCTTCCTCTTGGTGTTGGTCATTGCTGGGAGTGGGAATGGCCTCTGGACTGGTGGAGCCAAGGCAGAAAGCGGGGAAGAGCCCAGCTGTAGGCAGAAGACAGCACCCTGTGCTCAGCACCCGCAGGGAATGCTGCAGAGCCCAGCAGAGCCTGGCCAGGGCAGGCAGGCACAGCCCCTGAGCCCTGCCCAGCCCTGGGAGGGCTGCAGGGACCTGCAGCAGCCCCTGGCAGCCCTGGGGAGGAGGAAAGTGCTGGTGGGTTGGGGGCAGCCTGCTGGGGTCCGTGTTCTGCAGCAGAGCAGCTTGTCCAGCACAGCATCACCCACACGGCTACGTGGGGAGGGACACAGGAGCTCCCTTCCCCTTGCTCTGTCTGCCAGGCTCTGCAGCCCTGCTCTCCAGCAGCTGCCAGCATGCCAGGCTGGGCTATCAGGTGCTCACAGACTTGGCAGCTTTTCCCCCGGGGTTAAAGCACCCCCTGGGCACGGCAGGGCTAACGCTGCCCTCAGGGACCCCAGCCCAGCAGCAGGGCCACAGAAACACAGCCTGGCCACCTGCCTGAGCTCCACAGCTGCTGCTCTGGAAAGGGAAGATGGGGAGCAGCCAGGCTGGAGCCTGAGCCCAGCCCAGAGCTCAGCTTTTAGACAGGCACTGCCAGAGAGAAGAGAACCACAACAGGTCAGGAGCAGAGCAGGACGGGGAAGAGCAGCTGAAACCTCCACAGGCAAAGCTCCCAGGGCTAGAAATAGGAGCTCTGTTCTGTGCTGGGTTATTATCAGGCTCATCCTGCTGCAGGGCTTGAAAGGATTGTATTTGCAGGCATTTGGAGCCTCCTGGCTGTGCCACAGCCAAGGAATGTCAAAACCCTCTGTGCATCCCGGCCGTGGGGCAGCACCCCCGGGGGAGCACCCACAGCCCCCAAAGCTCCCAAAGCCCCCAAGGGCAGCACCCACAGCCCCCACAGCCCCCACAGGCAGCACCCACAGCCCCCAAAGCCCCCACAGCCCCCACGGGCAGCACCCCCAGGGCAGCCCCTCTCCCTCCTCCTGAGCACTCAGGCCCTGCTCTGCACTCCAGCCCCGCTGCCTCACACACACCTCACCCAGGGCCGGGGTCTCACAAAGCCCAGCTCTGCTTTCACAGGGGGTTGGACACTGCCACAGGGGAATTTGGTCCTGGGGAGGAGCACCCAGCAGCCCCCAGCCCAGCAGAGCACCCCCAGCTCCTCTCCCAGCACTCACAACAGAGCCCAGGGTGCAGAGGTTGGTGGTTGTGCATCACAGGGCCATGAATCTGATATTCATAGACTTTCTCTCTCTTTTAAAGGGCAGGACTCCTTGTATAGAAACAAACTAGGACAACAACTTGAATGATAAATTACCATTCTTCTGTACTTCCTCTGTGAAATTTAATTTTAATTGATATTAAACATGACAGAGCTTCTGCTCAAACTCGTATTTGCCAGCCACAATTTCCACTGCCTCTGCAGAGCTAATGCCAACACATCCCTGCCCTGGGCATCCTCTGTGCCATCAGTCCTGGAGGGCTGAGGGACCCCCTAAACACAAGAGCCCCTTGCAGGGCCAGGACAGTGCCCAAGGCAAGACTTTCACCCAGGGGCTCTGGCACAAACAGCTCCAGCAAGGCTGGATTCCTCAGGGATGCTAACAAAGAGGAGAGCCACGCTCCCGATTTCTCCTCCATTACTATTCCTTCACTGCAGTTCTGGTCTGCTCATTTTCACAGGAGCTTTGATCTCAGTGAGCTTTATTTCTGCTTTGTTCTTCTCTGCTCAAGGGAAATAGATCTATTGTGCTTGCTGGGTCTTAGCAGCAGGTGATTTATCTGACTTCCAGGAGACTTCCATGTCCACGGTCCCAGTCCTACAACGTGCTCAGGTGTTGACAACCGGTTCCCAAAAGCTGCTGGCCCTGAGGGCACACACGGGGCTGCTCAGGGCGGGGCAGAGGTGGCTGCCTGTTTCTGCACAGGGAACGTGCCTCCGGGCTTCTTAACAACTGTTCTCACAGCGAAAGGTCTGGACTGCAGTCAAAAAAACTTCCATGGCGTCCACTTTGGGGCAGATCTGTCCCCAGATGGACCCGAGCAGGTGTCCCCTGCCTCCCACTGCCGACCCCCGCCCCGCCCGTGCCGTGTGTGTGACTGTCCCCTTTCACGCCGTGTCCCATCCACAGCCCGAAAGTACTGGGAAATACATTTATTTATAGCACCTCCAGTGCAACAGAATATCCCCTGCCTGTGCTGGCTGCGGGCACACTCGGTACCTGCACGCTGCCCTGCGTGGGGCACATTCCTCCCCCGCCCGGCCCGCAGAGCCCAAAGACAGCGATGACTCCGGGCAGCAGGAATGTCCCCGTGCCGGGCAGGGCTGAGTGCCCCCGCAGCACAGTGCCCTCCTCCGCACAGCCCGGGGCAGCCGGGGACACCGGCCAGCCGGGGACACCGGCCTGGGCAGGCCACCACACCCGGCCACTGCCCGAGGTGGTGGCGCTGCCCGAGGTGGCACTCCCCGAGGTGGCGCTCCCCGAGGTGGTGGCGCTGCCCCAGCTGGCACTGCCTGAGGTGGCGCTGCCCGAGGTGGTGGCACTGCCCGAGGTGGCACTGCCCGAGGCGGTGGCACTGCCCGAGGCGGTGGCACTGCCCGAGGTGGCACTGCCCGAGGCGGTGGCACTGCCCGAGGTGGCACTGCCTGAGGTGGCACTGCCCGAGGCGGTGGCACTGCCCGGCGCGCAGGGCAGCCCTGGCAGCGGCTGTGCCTCCCGGGCTCGGGGCTGGCTCTGCCCACAGCAGCGGGGCTGTTGTCACACCACAGCCTGCCCTCGGCCCCCAGACAGGGAACAGAGCTGGTTTGGCTGAAACGCCCTGCACAGTTGGTGCTGAAGTGCCGAGCCACTGGGCAGCAGGGCTGCAGGGCTCTGAGGGGATCCAGCCACCACCGGGCAGGTCTGGCCCTGGAGCTGCTGCCCACAGTCTTGGAGTTCCAACACCAGCCTGGGCTGTGTTTGGGATCTTCCAGCTCCTGTGGAGTAGCAGAGGGGGATGCAGGGATGGGGAACTGGTGTCCCCAGAGGGTTTTCCAGTGTCCTTTTGCCCAGAACGGGCACACTGATGGGCACTGCTCTCCAGAAACAACCCGGCACATTGACACTCACAGCACCAGGCTCGTAACCCTCTCCAGAGTCTGCCCCTCTCCACAGGAGCCTCGTGTGCAGGATCCTGTGAGCTCAGGTCCCCTCACAGCCCGGTCGTGCCCGTCTCTCCCCAGGGGCAGTCAGGGAGCTCCCTGCACTCCGCCCGGCTCCAGGCATGGACGTGTCACACCCAGGGCACAGCACGGCCCTCTGCCCTGCTGCCAGCTCCAGCGACGGGCACAGGGCTGTGACACAACCAGCCCTGCCCAGGCACTGATGGCTTTGCAAGGCAGCAGAGCCTTTTGCCTTAAAATACCTGCCCTGCAGTGCCAGCCGTGCTCGTGGGCTCTGCAGTGGCACTTCCACATCCAGCACTGGTGTGGGCAGCCCCAGCCTCCTTTGGGAGCTGCCAGAGCCTGAGGGACACACATCCCTCCCTGGCCACCCGTCCCCAGGGACACAAACCCCTCTCTGCCCCTGTTTGGGGAAGTGCTTTCTTCACAAAAGCCTTACTTTTAAACAAATCTACACATCATTATAGGCAAGAGCTCACAGGAGACATTGAAGAGGATTAGCAAAGTACTGCCCAAATGAAATAAATCTTCATTAATATACTAAGTATCCCTGCAGGAGATATTTCCACCACTATGGTTCTGTGGGTTGGTCTTGCATTTCCTCGAGTTCCTATGGATGAAGAAGCTGGAACCTACAGAATCCCGGCTGGCACCCCCAGCCTTCTCCTGGGCTCTGCGTGGACCCTGAGGGGCGCTGGCCATCCCAGGACCACGGGGCTTCTCTGGCTGATATTTATACACTGATTCCCGTCTCCCCGAGCTGCTTCATTTACACATTCACAAACCACAGCGTCTTTCAGGCTTTGGAGGACTTCTGCCCCGATTTGGGCATCGCTTCTCCCGCAGCAGGGTGACCTCCCGGCGGCACAGCCGGGCTGGGGGCTGCACCCCCCTGCCACCCCCGCCCACACACATGCCATCCCCCTGAGGTGACAGCAGGGGCCGGCCCCAGGAAAGCCCCTTTAAGGGACACTGGAGGGCGGCCCCGGGAGCCAGGACAGTAATTTTAGCCTGGAGCGGCGCCAGGGGCGCGGGGCAGCTGCCGCAGGCGGGGCTGTGCCCGCCGTGCCCGGCTCGCCACAGGCACGGCCGCAGCCATGGCAGAGCCGCGCGGCGACCTGGAGGAGAGGATCATCATCAAGGACCTGCACACCAAGGAGATCGACCTGGTCAACAGAGACCCCAAGCACATCAACGAGGACGTGGTGAAGGTAGGGCTGCCCCACAGGGTGCTGCACAACATGGCAGGCACGGGGTTTGTTTGGGGTTCGGGCCTTGGTGTGTGTTTGGAGCGCTGCTGGGGCACCCTGTGCCCCAGAGGTGCCACCCCCGGGGCTGTGGAGGTGACAGCCCCGCTGGCCGGGCACCCAGACACTGCCTGGGTGGCATGCCTGGCTCCAGTAATGCCGTATTTCCTATTCTTTGAATGGGCTCTCCAGTTTCATTGTGGCTTGAAAATTTATGGAGACGCCTTCCTTTGTACCAGCAGCCAAAAATAACACAGAAATTAAATAGAACCGGTTTAAAGGGATATTGGAAAAAGGCTGCTGGCCTTCAAGACAGCACAGGGTCAGTGCCAGATGGGTTGATGTGTGTAGTTTGTTTGTGGAAGATTGTTCCCCCCAGGGCAGCCCAGAGGCGCAGCAGCCCCCAGCTCCCTCCCTCCATTTCTGACCGAGAGGAATTCCCATTCTAACTCTTGGGCTTCCTCTAGACTCCCTCAGAACTGCAAACAAAATTTGTCTCTGTTAGCCAAAGATAATGGCAGCCCAAAGGAGAACAGGAGGAGGTGGAAGGGCTTTGTTAAAACTGTGTCTGTGACTGTCACAGCAGAGGGGACAGCGGGCACAGAGCTGCTCACACAGGCTTTGTAACAGGCCGTGACCTTGACAGCACTGCTGAAACACAAACCTGAATTCGGGCACTAAAACACCATTACAGCTACAAGCATGGTGTGGACAAACTGTACTCCCTTGGCTGAGCTGTGACAGTGACAGCCATGGATGGCTCCTTGCTGGCACTGTGAGACCTGCCCGTGACAGCTGCCACACCTCAGCATCGTGCCCAAATCCGTGCCACTCCCTGCCAGCACACCCAGAGCCCTGGGGCTTGGAGAGGTGCCAGGCCAGGGGAGCCCTCTGCCACGGCAGCGGGGACCAGGAGAGCCCTCAGCCCGCTCACCCCAGGGCCAGGCAGCGCTTCGGGGCTCCCCGGCTTGGGAGCACCACCAGCTTCTCCTGGGTGAC
Organism: Nicator chloris; assembly: GCA_013400495.1. NCBI lineage: Eukaryota > Metazoa > Chordata > Aves > Passeriformes > Pycnonotidae > Nicator > Nicator chloris. The sequence continues at coordinate 137,576 of WAAE01023203.1, forward strand.
AATGCCAGTGCCACCCACAGGCCTCTGCCAGCCCTCTCCCCCACACATCCCTGCCTTCTCCCACTCAAGCATCTCCAAAGCCTGAAGAGCCCTCACAAGCTCACCCGTGGCCACGCTGCTGCTCCAGCAGCACTGGAAGCCTTCAGAGCTCAGCATTCCTGCACCTTAAAATAGCCCGGCCGGTGGGGCTGGGCAGGGAGGGCAGAGCCAGGCGGGCAGGAGCACAGCTCACCCTGCCCCAGGGACAGCCAAACACCCGGGCACAGCAGCGGGGAGCAGAGACCCAGCCAGCCCGGGCAGGAGCACAGCTCACCCTGTGCTGCTGCTCACCCTGCCCCAGGGACAGCCAAACACCCGGGCACGGCAGCAGGGAGCAGAGACCCAGCCAGCCCGGGCAGGAGCACAGCTCACCCTGTGCTGCTGCTCACCCTGCCCCAGGGACAGCCAAACACCCGGGCACAGCAGCGGGGAGCAGAGGGCCAGCCAGCAGGGGAGCAGGAACCGCGGTGCTCCAGGGGCTCAAGGGCTCACCCGACCCTGGAGAAACATCCCGAGCATCACAAAGCCACAGGCAGAACTCGGGATCAGGTTGCCGAAGTGGCACTGGCCACAGGGGCTTTGCAGAGCTTCCCAAAGCTCCTCCAGGCACAGCAACAGAGCAATGCACGGCCACACTGGGTGAGCTTAGGAGCTTTCCCAACCTAAAGGGTCCCACGGTTCCATAAAGGAACAGGACCTGCCTGTGCTGGTCCCTGAGCACCTCCAGGCAGTGCCCAGGATCCAGACTCAGTCTGGGGCTGGACCTCCCCTGCTCCTCCAGACCCACTCCCAGCACGATGGCAGCAGGCACAGCAGTGAGGCAGAGCCTCTGCTTTTATACCCCACTGCTCCCTGCATTAATTGCTCCCTGATGAGCTCATCAGGCAGTTGGGCAGTAACCTGGGCTAGTCCCCAGCACACCTGGGCTTTCCAGGGGCTCCTGATGGCCAGCTCTCAGGGCTGTTGTCTCCTCATTGCCAATGCTTCTCTCAGCACCTCCTGCTCACTCCAGGAAATTAAAGATGACACAGAGTGATTTTGTGATCCAAGTGCTTCCAAGAGCAGAATGGATATTGTGATTTAACATGAGTGTACAGACACGTCAGAGGCCGGGCTGGTTTTCAAGACAAATAGCTCAGCTTATACATTCCCTGGAAGTGAGCTACACCCCAAGGGGGTGGCTGCGTGGAGTTCTGGGGAGTGTGTGTCACACAGACACCCCCAGTGCCTGCACAAATGGCAAGGGCAGGGCTGAGCCCCAGCTCCCTTCCCCAGGGGAACATGGACAGACAGCACCGAGCACCTCGTCCTATGGTTATAAATAAATAATCCACAAATCCAGAGGGTGCTGGATCTTTATTAGCACAAACACCTTCCTGCCGAGTGGGCAGCCACGTCCCTGAATGCTAAAAAAGGGCAGGAATGGGCTCTGGCCGCCTCTGCAGGCAGCACTCCCACGCACAGCCCCTGTGCCAAGGGCTCCTGCCTGGCCTCACACCTGCTTCCCCAGAGCAGGGCATGGCCCCGGGACCCCCCGTGCTGGAGCCTCAGCCGTGGGCTGAGCCGGCACTCTGCTGCCCACAGGCTGTGGCTGGCAGTGCCAGGAGCCCTGAGCCAGCTCCCATCTCTGCAGGGGCTTGTCCCTGCTCGGGGGTGCAGGGTGGGGGATCCCCAGCACTGTGCCCCCTCTCCCCAGGCCCCTGTGTTTGGGATCTGCTCTCACTGCGTGCAGACCCCCATCCTTGCACCGGGGCCTCTGCTGACCCCCGACCGTCCCCCGTGTGCTCTCCTCCAGGTGGACTTTGAGGATGTGATAGCTGAGCCCGTGGGGACGTACAGCTTCGACGGCGTCTGGAAAAGCAGCTACACCAGCTTCACCGTCAGCAAGTACTGGTGCTACCGCCTGCTCTCTGCCCTGCTGGGCGTCCCCCTGGCCATCCTCTGGGGCTTCCTCTTCGCCCTCATCTCCTTCTGCCACATCTGGGCAGTGGTGCCCTGCATCAAGAGCTACCTGATCGAGATCCAGTGCGTCAGCCGGATCTACTCCCTCTGCATCCACACCTTCTGTGACCCCCTCTTCGAGGCGCTCTCCAAGATCTGCAGCAACATCCGAGTTGCCGTCCGGAAGGAGATTTAGGTCCTGGCAGCTGCCCCGGGAGCCCTGGCAGCACCCCCTCAGTGCAGGCCCCCTGCCCTCGGGCACAGGACACCCCTGGCCGCTGAGGGACCTGCCCGTGGACACCTGTGACACGGGAACTGTGCCCCACGGCAGGGCCCTGCTCACAGCTGGCTCTCAGGATGCTCCCTGCATGTGCAGGCAGGCCAGGCTGCTCCTTACTCCATCCCACAGCCCTAGGAGAAGAGAAGCCCATGATGGCTCAGGGAACAGCCCAGAGAGAGCTCTGTGCCCTGGGGAGCCCCGGGAGCTCCTGGGGAGGGACAGCAGCACCTCCTGGACCGCAGCCCTGGGCACAGCCTGCAGGTGCTGGGCGAGCAGTGAGGCTGCAGAGCTGCTGCTGGCCACCGGGCAAACCCTGCCCGCTCCTGCACCCCCTCAGCCCGGGCTGGCACTGACACAAACTCCCTCACTGGAGTTCTTATTTGTGGCAAACAACTGCCGTGGTGGGAGCTTCTGCATTAAACCGTTGCACAAAACTTTGAGGGATAGAATAGCTAAACCAAACTCTTTTCTGTGTACCTGCATTTCAGCCACGCTGTGAGAGCCAGATCAATCCATGCATGACGTGTTGTGTCTGCTCTGAGGGCGTGAGCTGATCCTGGGCCACTGCCAGCTGCAAACCCGCTTGTGGCACTTGGAGGCTCAATTATGGATTTAATTGTGGAGCACCGTAAGTGCCGTGGGCAGGAGCCGGGCAGGAGCCAGGGCAGGTGGGAGCCAGGGAAGGAGCTGGGGCAGGAGCCAGGGAAGGAGCCAGGGCAGGTGGGAGCCAGGGAAGGAGCTGGGGCAGGAGCCAGGGAAGGAGCCAGGGCAGGTGGGAGCCAGCCCTGAGCGTGGCCCTGAGCGCTGGGGCTGCGGGAGGGCAGGGGGAACACGGAGCTTTGGGAACCTCACTTGAGAGACAAGCTGGGCTCTAAGCAGAGCTTGGGTTCGTCCTCAGGGACAACCCTCAGTGCACACGTGTTCAGTCGGTGCCGAGGTAGCTGCGGCCACAGCGACGCGTGTGCCCCGCACGGCCGGGGCTGTCCCTCCCTGTGTCCTGGGATGGAGCAGGAGAGGCTGCGGGAGGGGCAGGACCGCGCTGAGCCCCCAGGCTCTGCCCAGCAGGAGGGGACACATCCCGCCAGGGCCCTCCCTCAGCATCCCGGGGTCGCCCCGAGGGATGGGGAGAGCAGAGGGAGGAGCCTCTGCCGGGACCCTGCTGCTCCGGCTGCAGGGACAGAGCAGCGAGGGCCAAGAGGTGCAGTGCAGAGCTGGTTCCTCCCCTGTACTGTCAATTCATTTGTCGGTCCCTCTTCCACGGAGCTGCACTTTCACTTTGAGGCCCTTGAACGCTGTTTTGGCTCCAGCCTTAAGTGCTTTGCTGAACCAGGGCCCAGAAGGTCTCATTGTTCAGAGGCTGTTCTCAATTGTCTCCATGTGCGCCTTCCCTTGGCTTCCAACAAAGACTTGGAGCCAAAGGCTCCTCTAGTGCCGTGCCAAGGATGAGAAAGAGCCAGATTTTCTACTGGAGCTTTTCCAAGGGCTTGGGATTCTATACTTCTGTTACTCCATAACAATGTGGTACCCAAGCTCCAGCAACATCAGGGCTCAAGGATGGAGTGATTAAAAAAAGATATTTAGATAATTATAAGGGGTACGGGGGAAAGTCTAAAAACACACTTCATTTTTTTGTGGGAATAAAAATAATTAAAATCAATTGTATAATGGGCTTATACTACTTCTAATTTGTTGTTGTTGTTCTAGTAGTTCACTGTCTGAACCCAAAAACCCCTGAAATCCTGATGTCTCCACCACAGTGCTCCCTGGGCTCCCAACACCTGGGGCACACACTACTCACCTGTCAGCACCTCTGTTTCACTTTTGACCCTCCTGGAAAGCTTTTGGCAGTGCATTCACTCGGGACACTCCTGCAGCTGCTGTCCCTGTCCCCGCTCTGCTGCAGCCTGGGGACGGTGCAGGAGCTCAGCAGTGGCACCACCCATGGCACCACTCACCATGGCTGCAGCAGCTCCAGGCGTGGGGCATGGCCCTGCCTGACCCCCAGACACCACCAGAAATTGCAGCCAGGCTGGAGGGCAATTCCCTGTGTGTCCCAAAACTCCCTCTCTTCTCCATGCATCCGTCCCAGTAACACCCATTGCCCTGCTCTCGTTCCTCCCTGGCAGATGGAGGGTGCACCAGGCCCTCAGGCTCTCCAGAAAAGGAGACCCCTCCTTCCTTGTTTAGTGCAGGAGTTTGTGGCTTGCAAGGAGAAGGAAGGTGAATGTGGGAGGAAAATGCTCTGTGGTGTCCTGAGGATTTCAACCAGTCAGCAATTGTGCTGAGAGCTCACTTGGAGCTCCCACAAAAAATCAAAGGAAGGTCAGGATAGGAAAGGTGCAAATGGAGCTGCTGGTGAGAGTGAAGAAATAAAGGACACATTTAAATACATTTTTCATGTTCATTCCCATCATGAAAGGCCAAATTACATCACCCTTTGAGAGCCCCAGCTGTGTCCCCTGCAGTGCCCGTGTCACAGCCAGCTCTGGGTGCAGGTCCCGGTGCTGGGGCAGCGTGGGGAGCACGGCTGCTGTGCTGCTCTGGTGTTCCAGCCTCACTTCCCTTCATTCCCTCAGCCCAGCGCTCCCCCAGCCTCCCTCCCACCTTCCTGCAGACACAGACAGACAACTTTATTTACAGTATTTAACAATAAAAATCCATGCCGTGAGCATGCCCTGTGCGCCGTAGAGCGAGCGAATGGCACTGGAGCAGTGGGACGTGTGGGGTCTGCGGTGACCCAGAGCCAAGCCCGGCCCCGGGGATGCCACAGCAGTGTCCCTGTCAGAGCCCAGGGAGCCCAGCCCGGAGCCCACACACCCACCTGGGCAGCAGCTGCTCAGCACTCTTGGCCAGGCGTCACTGCCCAGATCCCTGGGCCCAGCCCTGCCCGCTCCAGGCTCCTGGCGACCGTCTGCACAGCCTCACTGGCCACGGGCTGCAGAGCTGGGCTGGGGACACCCGGGCCACAGCGCTGTCCGCTTCGAGGCTGGTCCCTGCTGCCGCCCAGGGGTGCCCTTGTCTGTGCCCCAGGCAGGGGGAGCAGGGCAGGCACGGTGCAGGGCAGGCACGGTGCAGGGCAGGCATGGTGCAGGGCTGCAGGGCTGGCATGCTGCAGGGCTGCAGGGCTGCAGGGCAGGCATGGTGCAGGGCTGCAGGGCTGCGGGGACAGGGCTGCAGGGCTGGCATGGTGCAGGGCTGCAGGGCTGCAGGGCAGGCATGGTGCAGGGCTGCAGGGACGGGGCTGCCTCTGCCCCAAGCGAAGCGAGTTCTCCTGTGCTGAGAGCGTGGTCCCAGGCGCTGGCATCCTGCAGGACCCTGCTGCAGGTGGAGGTGGGACAGTGCCCAGCCGTGTGCCAGGTGACAGCCGTGTCCCCGTGCTGCCCAGCCCCACCCACCCCGCAGGGGGGCATCGCACCTGCCCCAGCAGCACCGGATCATTTGTCCCCCTGGTGGCATCCGCAAGCCACTGATGTCAGGGCTGGGGCTCAGATTCCTGCTGTCTAATCCCAGGCAGCACCGAAACTTGGACACAGAATTCCTGCCCCACTCCCGTCCCAGTCCAGAACGCCCTCTGCACATGCTTACAGCCATCCACACACCGATTTATCCCCCGTCCTTGCCCGGCCCCGCTGTGCACAGGGAAGCGCCGGGGGCAGCAGGGCAGAGGCACAAGGCCCTGGCGCCGGCCTCACGTCGTGCACGGCTGCACGAAGCTCCTCTGGCTCGTGCTCCTGCAGCTGAGCACGAAGGAGGACGAGTTGCTCTTCTTGCTCAGGTCACACGCCGGCCGCGACTTCAAGTAGCGCGTGGAGCAGCAGAGGAGGCGGCGCATCAGGTCGTGGAAGAGGTGCCCGGTGTAGAGCATGTAGATCCAGGGATTGCAGCAGCTGTTGAGGCTGGCCAGGAGCATGGCGATGATGAACGGGGAGGCTGCGGGGCAGAGGCACGGCGGTGTCAGGGCACGGCACACGCCGGTGGCCCTGCCGAGAGCCGAGCCCCTCCCCGCCAGGGATGAGCCGCAGGAGCCCCCCGGGAAGGGCGAGCTGGGGCAGGGGGGGCGAGACTCCGCTCCAGCACCTTGGGTTGGGATTTTCCCCGCGGGGCTGCGTTGGCTGCCGCCCGGCGCTGCCCTGGAAGGAGCTCTGCCTGCTCAGGGGGCAGAGCTGCCCCGCAGCACCCGCACGATCGCCCTCTGAGGTGCCCAAAGCACAGAGAGGGACCGCGGCCCCCGGAGCGTCCATGGCACACAGCAGGCCTGGGGCAGGCAGAGCCCGCGGCTCATTCTTCCACACCAGTGGCTGATTTGGGACAGGCTTTCCATTTCCAGCCGCTCGGGCTGTGGGGCAGCCAAGGTCCCCAGGCTGCAGGGCGTCCCCTGCTCCGGGGCTGTCCCCGCCGCCAGCCCGGGCCCATCTGAGCCCTTTGCCCGCTGCTCTCCCAGCACCTTTCTCCAGTCATCTTTCTTTCCCCCGAATGAATTTTCCGCACACAGTGCTCTGCCAGGAAGAGGACAGCCACCCCACATCGCGGGTGAAGCCCGGGAGCCTGGCATCCCCCGGCCGTGGGGCGATGGTGGCAGCGCAGCGCCAGGACATCAAGTCTCCGGCTGCTGCTCTCTGTCCCCAGAGCACAAAGGACCGACTGTCCCACCTGCGGGGTCGGATCAGCACCTTCTGGTGGCGAGGTGATGGCGGGACTGGCATCTGCCATGGCACCGGGACGAGGGGGGATGTCCCCTCCATGAAGTGGCTGCGGGTGGAGGTGGAGCCTCTCCCCTGCTCCCCGTGCTCCAGCTCACCTCCCCAGCCCCTCTGCTCCCAGAGGACGTGCCAGCAGCGAGGATGAACAGGGCTGGTTTGGCTGCTCCTGGCCCCTTCGTGCCTCTGCAAAAATCCACTGGCACTTTTTTTAGACCAGTGAAGAAATATGACTATAAATGCTAGCTTCCAAATGCACCTTTAGCCAACGGATGCGTAATTCCTGCTCTTGTGATGTCTGCTCCAACTACTTTTAATTTCAAGCATACGCTAAGGAATAACTCCATGTGGAATGGTTACAAATCCCAGGCACCAGACCTGAAATACATCACAGTGTTTCTACTCACTTGAAAACACCCAGCCAGGGCTGACTCAGCCCTTCCCTCTCCTCAGGACGCAAATTGAATTTCAGGGAGCTTACTGCAGGGCAGGTGCAGAGGGTTTGCTCCCCTCCCCGGCTGGAACAGCAGAGACCCCCGAGGGTGCTGCGATCAGGCAGCTCTGGCCCCAAGGATGGCCAGAGGATGCCCCCAGGCACCCCCCGCGGCTGGGGATGTCTGGAGAGGGGGGCAGAGGTGCAGGGCTGGGGGGGCTCTGCTGCAAACACCCAGCACAGGAGTGGGACGGCATGGCATGGCATGGCATGGCATGGCATGGCATGGCATGGCATGGCATGGCATGGCATGGCATGGCATGGCATGGCATGGCATGGCATGAGGGGCTCCCCAGTTCCCACGCACTGACTGGGGCCATTGCTCACAGCCCACGTGCCAAGGCACCTGCCCCGAGGCAAAGGGACTGACAGAACAGCCATGGTGTTTCACAGCCCTGCTTGGGCTCACAGGTGCCTTGAGCCAGCTCTGACCCCGAGCTCAGAACCCCGCAGGTGTTCCCTGGGAAGTGTGTGCAGCAGGAGCCTCCTTCCCACCCGCGGGCTGTGGAGGGAAGTGTGTGGTGCTTAAACCAGCACCTGGATCATAATGTGTAGCTCCAAGGCACCTTAGAGAGGCCTTGGTGCGTGTGGCCACCTAAGGGGGAGATCGCCCTGCCTGGGCAGGCACCCCCCGTGCAGCTCGGTGGGGTGCAGTCGTGCCCCTGTTCCCGCTGGCACCCAGGGCCCCCTGCCCTCCTTCCCCTCTGCCTTGCCGTGGCTGTGCCCACACAGCTGTGAGGTGAGGAACAGCCACATTCCCTTCCCAACACGGGGCGCACCTCTCCTGCACCCCAGCATGCTGCCTGGCCACAGCACCCGGCCTCGGTAGAGGGAAGGGCTCCGGGCTCCGGGCTCCGGGCTCCGGGCTCCGGGCTCCGGGCTCCGGGCTCCGGGCTCCGGCAAGGCTGTGGGAGCTGCCGGCAAAGCCCGTGTCCTCTGCAGAGAGGGCTGACTGTGCTGCCCCCTCTGCTCGGGGCAGCCAGCAGGGAGGAGGAGAGCCCAGAAGGAAGGGCTGGGGTCTCCCAACACTTGTATGCACCCCAGGCTTTTTCTCCCCATGCCGTGAAAGCCTCCAGCAGAAGCCCTGGCAGAGCTCCCACCCTGTGCTGCAGCCATGGGCTGCCCGGAGGCAGGAACGGGATGGAGAGAGGAGTGGGGAGCGTGGAACAGCCCGGCGGGGCTGGGGATCCCTCCATACCTTCGGGCAAAGAGGGAGGGGAAAGGAAAAGGGGAAAGGAAAAGGGAAAAGGGAAAGGGAAAAGTGCTGCAAGGCCTATTGCACAGGGTGAGAAAGGGAAAGGTTCCCCATGCAGCCAGAAGGATCGGGATAGACAAATGCTGTCCATGAGGGGCCAGCAAAGCAGCAGAGCTTTGGGTGCTGCCGGGGGCTGTGTGCTGGGAAGGGAGGGGCAGCCCTCAGGAGTGCAGGATTAACACACAGCACGAGCGAGGGCTGCTGCTTCACCCCAGAGCCCATCCAGGAACCAGAAGTTTTGACCAGCCTGCATCAGGTGGAAAACCCCTGGAGCACCCAGGGAGGTGCAAAAGCCACATTCCACTTCTCCTGAAATAAATGGAGCAGAGAGAAGCAGGAGAGGCAAAGCATGCCTGCCGGGCTGTGGCTCTGTGGCCAGCCCAGGGCACAGAGGCACTCGGGCTGGGGACCCTGGGTTTTCCACAGGGCGCAGTGCAGTGGGATAGGGCTGGGAAGGGCAGAGTGCTGGGCTGAGCAGCCCAGAGAGCTGCCCTGTGCCCTCCCTGTGCCCTGCCCTGTGCGCCGGGCGCTGCCCTGTGCCCTCTGAGCCTCCCTGTGCCCTGCCCTCTGCCCTATGAGGTGCCCTGTGCTCTGTCCCTTGCCCTGTGTCCTGTTCAGTGGTCTGCCCCGTGCCCCGTGCCCTGTGCCCTCCCCCGTGCCCCGTGAGGTGCCCTGTACTCTGCCCCCTGTCCTGTGCCCAGGGAGCCGCCCTGTGCCCTGTGAGCTGCCCTGTGCTCTGTCCCTTGCCCCGTGCCCTGCGCCCTGCCCCGTGCCCTGTGAGGTGCCCTGTGCTCTGTCCCCTGTCCTGTGCCCCGTGCCCTGCCCTGTGCCAGCACGGCACAGCCCCGTGCCAGGGCAGGGCTGCGGAGGCCGGGAGGGAGCAGCTCCTCCTCGGCCTTTGGCACCCGCAGCCTCGGCGCTTCTGTTGAGCCTGGGTCAGTCCATCCAAGGCGCTCTCATCCCTGGGTGCATTTTCCGCCCTTTCTCCCACCTCAGAAAGTCATGAAGAGTTTTTGCTTAAGGTCTCCCAGGTGGTTCTCCCGTGTGCCAGGGGCCAGCACAGACCTGCACAGCTCCAGCCATGTCAGACCAGGGACAGGGACACTTTCTGTTCTATCTGCAGCCTCAGCGATGACAGGAGCAGCCAGCCCAAATATCAAAAATCTGTGACACCGCATCTTTAGGAAAAGGTTCTGCTTATAAATCAGGGGTTTTCTATGGGAACCATCCTCCAGTCAGAGATAAGATAACAGCAGCATAACCCGGGGTGGATGGAGCGGGAGGAGAGGGGGAAGAGGCCAAGAGTAGAAAGCAAAGAGCCAGTGAGGAAAAAAAAGATACAACAAAGGAAAGGAAGTCAGGCTGTGCAGCTTTGTCCTGAGCTCCCACACAGCCTGCAGCATGTCCCAGCACCCAGGGTGGGAAGTGAATCTCCGGGGACCCCAGAGTAGCACCCAGGGACAGCCACCACACAGGGACAGTCCCCACCCAGGGACAGCCACCACCATCCGCGCTGCCTGACCCCTGAGCCGCAGCGGCCCCGACTTTGCCAGAGCCAGGGTAGCCCTTGACCCGGGAAAGCTGCGGCTCAGCCACTGCTGCCTGTCGGGGGTTCTCTGTGTTCAGGACTTTCCCCCATCTCCCTCCCCCCGCCCAAAGGCAGCCTGGAGCAGTTTCTGCCGCGGGAGCCCCGGGGCGCTGAGCGGAGCCGCCCGAGCCCAGCAGGGCAGGGAGGGGAGCTGTACCTTCCTGCGGGGCGTTGGTGTCCCACACAGACCACATCTGCACGAAGAAGAAGGGAGTCCAGCACACTATGAACGCCAGCACGATGATAAAGGTCATTTTGACTGTCCGGATCTTGGCTTTAGAGATGAGCCTGGTGCTGCTGACCCTGGCAAACACCATCCCACCACGGGAGCCTGAGCCCAGACCCACGCTGGGCCCGTGAGCCGTCTTCAGCTTCACGTTCTGCCAGATTTTGAAGCTGATTAAGCCATAGCAGATGCTCAGCATCAACACAGGGATGATATAGACCATGAGGGTGATCCAGGTAACATAGGCTTTTGGTCCCCAGGGCTGGATGAAATCTGCCCAACAGTCATAAACCCCATTCCCCACATCCCTTAGAGAAAATATGTGGATCTGAGGGATGCTGACCAGCAGGCACAGCAGCCAGGTGAGGAGGACAGAGACCTTGTCAGCTCTCCTGTGCAGGGACCTCAGTGGCTGACAGATGGCCAAGCACCGGTCCAGGGACATCAGCAGGAGCATGTAGGTGGAAGCGAACATTCCCACTACCTGCAAGTACTTGATCAAGCGGCACAGGAAGTCTGGCCCGTAGAACCTGAAGGTGATGTCCCAAATGAGCTGGGGCAGCACCTGGAAGATGGCCACGACCAGGTCAGCGATGCTCAGGTGCTTCATGAAGAAGTACATGCGGGAGTGCTTGTGGCGGGTGGTGTGGATGGCCAGGAGCACGCACAGGTTGCCGGTCAGGGCAAGGAACAGGATGAGGCACAGGACTGTCACCTCCACCTTGGCCATGTCCTCGTTCCTCTTCAGGGGGTCGGCGGTGCTGTTCCTGCCGGCGCTCAGGTTCTCCAGCCGGAGGCTGCCGTTCCCCAGGGAGCTGTTGATGGTCCAGGTGCTGCTCCCCGCCAGGTACAGCTTCTCCATGGCCAGCGCCAGCCCGCATCGAGCCTGGGGCAGGGTGAGGGCAGAAAGTGGGCAGAGAGTGGGCAGAGCCTCTACCGATGCGTTCCTGTGCGGCAGCCGGGCGTCCCCGCCGCTCTCTCCCCGCGTCTCCTCGGTCCTCAATATTCCACCGCTCTCCGTGTCCCCCCGCTCTGTGTCCCGCTCCGGTCCCCTCCCGGCGCTCCCCTCCCCGCCGTGCCGCTCTCTCCGCCCGTCCGTGCCCGTCCCCGTGCCCCGGGTGGCGGCTCCCCGCGGCTCCTCCCTGTCCCCTCGCCGGTCACTCGGCGTCTCCGCCGCCTGCTGCCCCGCCACAAGCCCCGGCGCAGGGGCCGGGCGAGCGGCGGGGGAGGCGGGCAGAGGCGGGTCCCTGCCCGGCCCCTCGGGGCCCGCCCGCGGCCGCTGGCCCCGCACCCGGACCCGCCTCAGCATCTTCCCCCGCGCCCTCCCCGGAGCGCGGCCGTTCGCGCACCCGACCCCCGGTTCCCGCAGNCCGGTCTCTCAGTCCCGGTCTCTCAGCCCCGGTCTCTCAGCCCCGGTCCCCTCAGCCCCGGTTCCCGCAGCCCCGGTCCCGCAGCCCCGGTCCCCGGAGCGGTGCCGCGAGGGGGAGCGCGGAGCGGGGCTGCGGCCATGGGCGGGGGCCGCCGGTGCACCCGATGGCCCGAGGTCCCCCGGCATCGCGTCTGTGGGCAGAGAGCACGCACCGGGCTCACCCCCAGCACAGCCCTGCCCTGCCGTCGCTGCCGTCGCACGATGCCCAGGGAAGGTCCCCCGTAGGTGCCAGCCCGGCCTCGTGCGAGGGGCAGGCTCAGGCGTTGGTCACTTGGCAGTTAACACAACCACCGAGAGCTTCCCTGTTCTTTCAGGAGGAAGATTTCAGAGTATTATTTCTATAAAATAGGGAGGGTAGCTGTGAGTGAGACCATTTGTCACCAGCTCATCAGCACAGCTCAATGGTTGTCCCCATTTTCAGGCTCCCCACAAGGGATCCAGAACCTGAAAGTGCAGGTGGGATGTTCAGAAGAGCACAGAAGCCTCCCAGTTCACCTCTCAGTCCAGTAGCCCTGAAGACCCCCAGCATCAGCTCTGCTCCCCACTTCAAGTCATGTCTCAGATCCTCCTCAGCCCAGCCTTAGGCCCTGAACAAACAGCCCAGCAGCTATTTTTAAAGATTTTTGGGAAGCTTAACTCCACGCAAGATGTAGAAATGTTAAGTACTTTGGCACGTTCTTCCCTCCAGGGTTCACGTTATTCCTCCTTCAGGCAATAAAACTGCTGTGGGAATGGCTGCAGAGTGCAGCTCGCTGTGTGCAAAGCTTTTTTTATTGTTCTGCTGCTCTGGGGAGACCTCTGAGGGAGGAGGTGACTGGGGATGGAATCCTGGCTCCAGGGGAGGCAAGGCAAGGTTTGCTCTTGGCTTCTGCTCAGTTCCTTGAGCACCTTGGGCACTGAGGGATGTCCCTGGGGACTCGGGTGTGGCTGCAGCACCTGTGGGTGGTGCCTGAGGCAGAGCAGCCACTGCTCCTCTCTGGCCCTGGATGAGGTGTCACTCATGGCTGCACAGAGCCCAGCTCCCTTCCAGAACACACCTGAACCGCGAGGAGAGAGCCCAGGGCCCCTCGTGCAGCCCCTACAAGTGGCAGCTGAGCACCCCCGGGAGTGGTGTGCAGCTCTGAGGGGCATTTGCTATCAGCAACGAGCCACAGGTGCTCAGCTGGGGCAGAGCTGTCCCAGGATTGACCCTGCTTGTCCCCATACCAATGCCACACTGCCCCCAGGGCCACATCCTCTGACACGCTCTGGACTGCAGGAGCAGCTCAGTGACGATCACATGCCTGGGGCCTGAAATTTGGGGATTGGGTGGGCTCAGGATAACACCCAGCTCCCTTCCCCAGGATCCTATCGGGGCTGGCCCTTGGCCCCCCAACAGCCAGAGATGCTCGTGGCCCCTCGCAGCTCCTCAGTCCTGACTCAGGCAAAGCTGCAGCTGTTCTACCACTAAAACCCAAACACACATGATTTTGAAGCAAAGAAGCCTGTGGGAATCAAAGGGTTTTCTGAGTCATCCCCTACTTCTTCCAGCTTTAAATGTTCAGGGACGCCATAGAGCTGGAAACATTTTTATTTTAAAAATACATGCTTTGGGATAATCAAAAGCAAAAACACTAAATAAAGCTAAATTTAATTACATTTCAGTTTACTGCTGGATCTGAAATAGCTGTTTTTCCAATAGCTATCTGGAATCACAACTTTATGGTCCCCAGGACAGAAGAGGTCTGGCAAAATGTCAAGCCCAGGCCACAGCTTTGCAGATGGAGCTGCAGCCGCCCATGAACTCGTGCATGGCTGCAGCCCACAGCAGGGACTGCAGGCTGACAGCCAGGACATGGTACCTGCCTGCTCTTGCATGGGAATTTCTCTTTACCCTAGAATTTCCTCCTGCTCCTCACCTCTTGCACTCAGTCTGCATGAAGCCTAACTTTGGTAAATCTACTAAAACCACAGAGATGAGCAGAGGAGTCAGAGAAGCTGACTTGTGTATGCAGACAAATGGAGAAGGGAGGATCCACTTGGATGCTGCAGCCTTGAGTTCTATAAAGCATTCACAGCAGAAAGAGAATTTACACGAGTTCATGCACGGATCAAGATAATTTTTTCTTTTCTCTTTCCCTGGTTTATCTGGGAACACACTAAACTTACTCAGTGTTAGAGAACCTCTCACATCATGTCCCTGAAAGGTTTATGGGATTCAAACCATTTCCTTTGAATCCCCAGCTCACTGCAATCCATCAGCCTCTGCTCCCACGGCCTCCAGCCCACACCAGCACTGGAGCCCGAGTCAGGCTCATCCAGCTTTGGGAGCTAAATCCTGGAAAAGGAGCCTGGATTTCCTGGCATTAAGCCAGTGCACATTTCCATCCCCACCATCCCTAGCACTGCACAGCAAAGCCCCAGAGCCTCTGCAGACATCCCAGAGCGCCCTGGGATGCCACCTCCTGCCCCGGGGTGAGCCCTGGGACACAGCAGCAGTGCTCTGATCAAATCAAGGAGCTTAAACCCATTTAGACTAGAGCAGGCTATGGATCCTGCTGATCCTATCATCCAGACAGTCCCTCTCAGGCTGGGCCAGAGCCTCACAGGGTGGATGTCTGTGGTTCCTGCAGGGAATCCCCCTGCTCCCACCTGCCCATCACACACAGCCCACACTGCCCTGCACATCCCAGCCCAGCAAAGGGTGTCAGAGGCTCCCCTGGGCACCTCCCCGAGGAGCCAGGTCTGTACAGGGCTCCCAAGGATGCTCTTTGTGCTAAAATGTTCCTTCCTTCATCCCATTATGGCCTCAAAGGCCATAAAACCAACGGAGCCTGCCCAGACCCTGGGAGTAACAAGCTGGGATAATAAAGTTGAAATATGTATCCACATGGTTTTTAACAAAGAGGCTTCAGGTTCAAGCTGTTGGGAGACGACACAATCATTTTACCACTTTTGGGGGGATTACTACATTTGTGTGTAACTTGAAGCTGTTCATTGCAGTGCCCTGAACTCTCATCACCATCAAGAAGGAATGATGGTGAAAGCAAAGCAGAGGCAGTGAGAGGCAGAGCCCTGGGGCTGTACCCCTGGCACTGGGATTCACACCTGCAGCACTGACAGGTGTTATGGGACCTGCACACCCACGGGACACACTGAGCATCACTCCTGAGATCTGGGATCTTAACTGAACCTTTCCACAGCCAGAGGTACGGATCAGCCAGTTAGTGCCAGGCACAGCACTGCCTGCACACACACTGATGCTTCTGCCCAGTGAAGTGAGGCATCTTCTATTTGAACAAAATATAACAGCAAGATCTATCTGAGATTGTCAGGTAAAGATAGAAGAGCCAGAACAAAACCAGAGTATAGTCTGTTTTAATATATATTTATATGCAAATTCTACTGTTATTTGCATATGTATATAAAAGAAAGTGAATGAAGTTTGGTGCTCATGACTACAACAAAATCTTAGCCAAGTGATATGAAGGAGGCTGCAGTCCCCAGGACAATTCAGTGTCTATGTGTGAGTATCTAAGCAGATGTGTCTGGGAATGCCCCCACAGGTGAGGGTGTTTCCACAGAGCCCCCATTTCTCTCCCACTGAGTACCTGCAATGAAATCCCCAGTCCAGGCTCCAGGAATGCCCCTGTGGGGACAAATAATTAACCAGAGCAGTGAGCTTTCACTACAAAAATGAAGCCCAGCTACGTTTGTACAAACTTTTCTGCCTCACTAATTACTTCCCATTTGCAGTAATGTGTTTACCTTCTCCTTCCTGAAGCTGGTAATTCATCCTCTTCTTTATTTACTCCAGGTGGTTGTTTTGGACCCAACTCACCAATTTGTCCAAATCGTTTTGAATTCAGGCTCTCTGGTTCCTCCAATGCCAGGTGGGACAGAACCATGATTATTCTTTCCTCTGGGCAGCAGGTCCTGGTGTTGGGCTTGCCCAGCAGGTAACTGTGATTCATCTTCAATTCCACTGTTTGGGTGAGGTGTTCCAATTCCAGAACATCTGCTCTCAAAACAGACCCTCCTTCGACCCAAACATTTTTTATTTCTATCTCCTGCCAGCAAACACAGCACCCTTGGAGAAGTGGCCTTGGGAGAGCCTGACACCTGCATGTCCCCAGGGGCCACAGGTCCATCCCAGGGGTGCTCAGCCCAGCCCTGTGTCCTGAGCTGGCACTGCCCAGTCCTGGCTGCCAGGGAACCTCCCCAGCCCAGGGCAGAGCCCGGCCGGGGCAGAGCCAGCCCCATGCACTGTGACAGTGACAGCTGACTGTGTGACAGCCAAACAGAACCAGGGGATGCCCCCTCAGCCCAAACTCCTGGTTGAGGCCCTGCTGCTCATTTCAGAGGGTACAGGCAGTGGGAGCCAGCAGGGAGGCCCATGGCCAGCAGGGTGACTGCTCCTGTTCTCCCCCATTCCCAGGATCACTGCCTTTCCCAGGCTCTGCTGCAGGCTGGGGGAACAGGACATTTTTACTTTTTGATTATTTTGTTTCCACTTTTGCCCTTCTGCCCCGGCCTGAGGGACTGCTCCATGACTAAATTCATTTCCTCCTGAACGGATTCCCTGCCCAAAGCAGCCCTTCCCAAAGCTTTCCCGTGGCAGCCCAGCCCAGCACCACCCCTGGCCAGTATCAGCCTCCCGGGAGCTTCTGCCCTACTCCCGATTCTCCAGGGAGCCGCAGTCATCGGGAATCGGCCTCGGACCCACTCTGGGAGTTGCTGCAGAGCAGCTGGACCCGCAGCAGGGTGGGATGGAGGGTCCCCAGGACACCCCCGTGGGCTGGGGAGGGACAGAGGGTCCCTGGGCCTCACAGCCTGCACTGCCAGACCAGCACCAGCTGTGGGTGATGTGCCCAACACGGCCACAATCAGCCCAGAGAAAAGGGGCCAGCAGGAACTTCATCATGACTTTATCAAAGAACACACTGGTGGGGCTTTCCCCCTGCACGGGGCCACGCTCAGCCCAGCAGGACCCTGCACCAGCCCCTGTGTGTCACCACTGCCAGCACTGCCTCAGCCCTCTGGCCCCGAGCTGTGCCCCAGCCTGGCTGCTCACAAGCCCCCGACTGCTCCCACTTGCCCCTGGACTCAGTGACGGAGGAGCAGAGCTGCCCAGGGGAGCAGGGGACAGGACAGCGTGGTGAGGACACTGTGTTTCCTTCCCTGTGGTTTTTTGCCCTGATGTTATGCAGTTCCTGTGAATCTTGGGTTGGTGAGATGTGCAGCAAGCATCATTTATGGCACCCAGGGGATCAGCAGCCACTCCTGGCAAAGGCTGGACCTGGCAGCACCCTGGCACTCGCCTGGGGCCGGAGCTGGCCCTGGGTGTGGCAGGAGACACTGGATCCTGCCCAGGCACCCACTCTGTCAGGGTGTGAATGAGGCACCAGACCATCAAACACACATTGTCTCCTGAGGCTCCACATGGCCCAGCGTGTCTGCTCCGTGCAGCCTCCCCTGCACCTCCTTGGCCACCGTGTCTGAGCCCACCCACGCCTGCCAACCCCACAAATGCCACCCCCCTCCTCTGGCACCAACCCACAGCCCCGCACAGGAGGAGGGAAAAAGCTCCATCTCAGGCAAAGGTCACCAGTTTGGACTTTAAATGGTGATGACAACAATAAGTGATACAAAAAATTAATCTTGACAGGCTGTCAGCAAACCAGTCTAATTCGTGCCCATATTTAATGTGTCAGCTGCTCTCTCCCTTCTCCTGCCCCATGGACTTGCCACAGTTCCCATGGCAGCGTGGCTCCTCAGCTCATTTCCAACAGGAATGTCAGCACCTGCAGCCACACCAGCCATGGTGTCCCCACACCAGTGCCCTCCCTCGCCACAACAGCAGCTGCTTTGCAAGTGCCTGCAGAAAGCCCTTTAGGACACTAATTTACAACATCATTACCATGCACTGGCCAACTGCAACCAGTTCCAATGCCTGATGTGAGCTGCTGTGACAAAAAGGCAGCCCTAAAGCAGACATCAAGAATTATTGTCTTTCAAAAGGTTTGGTTTAGTAAAAAAGAACCAAATCAACACAACCAGATTCCTGCTTTGTCTCTGCATCTCTCCATCTCATGCACTTATGATAGTTTATATCTGCCATGATTCAGTCTGTTCCAAACACAAATATTCCTGGGAACCATGGCTTGAGGAGGATTATTTCTGAATCCCAGCTACAGTCTGAAGCAAAGACACACCAACACTCAATCTTACCAGATTTTGTGCCTTCTTTGCAAGCTCCCACTGACAGGCTCTGACCAAAATTTCAGGGCTCAGCAAAAGCACCTGAAGTATTTTTCATATTTTGCTTACAAGCTTTATTTTTCAAAGTCTTCCCCAATGTTCAGGTTTCCTGCATTTCCTTCATTTTCTTGCACTGCTTTATTGCATTACAAAATTCCACCACCTGCTAAGGAAGATCACACTTTTCAATGTAACTATTTGCTTGAAAGCTAGAATACTTCATGTCCAACAACCTGCTGACTTCTTTCCAGTTTCAGGACTTTGAACTGAAATAATGACACATAACACTGAGAAAGTTTACATCTATAAAAAAGCCTGTTAGTGTAGGACAGAATCTGCCCACATTCCTCAGTCCCTCCCTCCCCTGGCTCCCCAGGGAACCGGGGCACGGGCCCCCTGCCTGCCCCCAGACAAAGCACTGCCCTGCAGCTGCTTCCAGGAGGGCAGGGGAGGCTTCCACAGGATGCAGGCAGGACCAGTGGCAGCACACAGAGCCAGGGCCTGCACGGGAACTCGGGCACAGCAGCCAGGTCAGGCTCCCGCAGGGCTCTGGCACCCCGTGCCCAGCCTCAGGCAGCAGCGGCCCAGGGGGCTGTGGGCAGACCCAGCAGCCCGGGCACTAAGGCAGCTGGAATGGCAGTGAGGTGAGAACAGCGTTTTACTCAGGAGCAGACAGGCAGAGGACGGGCAGGGGCAGGAGCAGG
>WAAE01023203.1:156577-184424 GCA_013400495.1 Nicator chloris
GCAGGGGCAGGGGCAGCAGCAGCAGCAGGAGCAGGGGCAGGGGCAGCAGCAGCAGCAGGAAGGAAGGAGGACAGGACACAGGACGGAGCAGCAGCAGGGGCAGTCTCCCAGCCCGGCACTCCCGCAGCACTAGCTCCTCTTGCGCTTGCCCCGGGGCATCGCCGCGGCGCTCTCGGGGACCCGCGGCCGGCGCAGCCTCCTCCTGTTCCCTGCCAGGGCCACGGAGCTGCTGCTGGGGGCAAGACAGGAGAGAAGGGAACAGGGGTTTGCAGGTGCCCTGAACACAGCACACACTGGTGCTCTGTGGAAGCACTGCGAGCAGCACACAGATGCTGCACGTGTGCGTGTTACAGGTGATGGGGAATCGTGGCATGGTTGGGGTTAGAAGGGGCTTAAAGATCATCCCATTCCACCCCTGCCATGGGCAAGGACACCTTCCACTCCCCCAGACTGCTCCAAACCCTGTCCAACCTGGCCTTGGACACTTCCAAGGATAGGGAGAGAAATATTTCTTTGTCTTCTCATTTGAAGAAGGTGAGAGCACCATAAATCATGCCACAGCTCCTGAGCCTGCAGGAACAGGGTCATCACAACGCCTCTCCTCCTGTCCCCAGAGACCAGTTTGGAACCCAAGGAACAGCAGCAAGCCCCCAGATTCCTTGTCCACAACTGAGGAGAACCCCTGGCACTGACAAAACCGTAAGGATGTTCTATCAGAAAAGGCAGTTTGGAGCACAGCCACCTGGAAGCAGAACAAGAGGTTGGTCAGTGTTACCCCCAAAGGAGTGCTTGGGGCCTGCAGCCTTGCCAGGAACTTTCCTCATTTATGGACAAAGTATTTTCCACAGAAAACTCAACAACTGCTTTATTTTTAGTCACAGTTGATTTTAAAGAAAAAATTCTTAAACTAGCTGTATGTAAATGAAGCAGTTGATTTCCATCATTCAGCCTTGGAGCTTAAAATTTCATACAGTGTTGACATGAAAGATGCTGCTAATCTGTCAACTGCTTTTGCTAATTAAACATTCCTTTCAAGTGCACTCTGTTTTATACCATCTGCTAGGCTGAATCCATCCTGCAGGGAATATTCATTTGTCTTAAACTGGGAATTCACAACTGAAAATAGCAATGGAAAACTCAGATGCTCGAGTCCACATCTGCTGACTACCACCAGATACACACTAAAGACATTGGCAGGAAGGAGTTGTGTTCCAGAGCTGCACCACGATGGAAATGGATCTCCTGCATCCCTGGGACCCTCAGGCAGGCCCAGGGAGGTCCCTGTGACTCCCAGCAGTGGGATCCAGCTGGACTTTGGTGGTGGGACTGAACTCCCAGAGCACTGAGCCCAGGGACCCCACGACCCACGGCCCTCCCCAGCTCTCCCCAGGCCCTTCACTCTGGGTTTGCAGGTGGGAAACAGAAACATCATTCACAGACTGGCAGACATTGAGATTTTAACAACCAGGAACTGCTCTTCTAACTTCAAACAGAAGTAAGTCAAAACTGATGCTCAATTCCAGTATGTTCCACTTGTCAGCCTCACCTACAGCTCTGTCAACAATGGAACTCTCAAATGTAATAGAAGATCAGATTTAATTGTCAATAAAAATGCCATTTGCTCTTTTTTTAAAAATTAAAATACAGACTTATATATCCCTTAGAATAAAGATATTCAATTGGGCATCAGTGGATTCTTGGAGGAGCCAGGTACCATTTTTCAAGGATCCACATTCACTGACCAAACTGCTTCCCAGAACTCGGGATTCTCCAAGAATCTGACTTTCCTGAGGCATTTGCTTCTCCAGGATTCCACCAGCTACAAACTACAGACCTAAAGCCATCCCAAGGACTTCAGCTCTTGGATATTCTACTCACCTGTCAGAGGATGCTGAACACGTCTCAGACCCTGCCACATCTGCCAGAATATCCGAATTGGTGCTGAAGGGGAAAATAAAATGGACAGAAATTATTTCAGCAACACCTTCAGCAGTGCAGGGCTCAACCCAGCAATGGCAGCAGAACCCTTGGATGAGACCAACCCCTCCAGCAGCAACAGGAATGAGAAATAACATCAACCTACAGCACAGTCCAGAAACTTCTACCTCTGTCTCACTTCATTTTTACTTCTCCCTGGGGTCTCGTTATCATTATTTAATACACAAGACAATTCTATGTTTCTGTCTGTTCGGTGGTAACTACACCACCTCCGTATTCCCAGGCAGCAGAAAGTTTCTCTTGAGAAGATCTGCAAGATGTCTTGGAGGGTAAAGTGTACCTTCTTTTTTTTTAAAGTCTCTCTTAAATAAACCAATGTGACATGAAATTTCTGTAAGACAGCAGGATTTTCTTTTCACCCTTTCCCATTTTGTCTCCCCTGTGAAATGAGAGTCCTCAGCTGTTACTGTGGAGATAACTACAGAACCAACAGGAATTTGGCTGCACAAATAACACCAGGTTAGAATAACCTCCAACACATGCACATTCAGTCACACAGATAAAAAGGAAAAAGACACCAAAAATGGATGGGGAAAGTTTTGAAAGTCAGCATTGTTTTTACTCTCAGAATTAGAAGCCCATCAAAAGCTCATTTTCGGTGCACGAGTGGATGCCCAGGGAATGAGTTATCATCATGTTTCCAAACCTCACTCTGATGTTCCAGCTGCATTTTAAAAAAGAACTGGGGAGGACATAGGGCTATTTGTGTGCTTTTAGTCCCCTAAAATAGAAAAAGAACAGGTTTGAGGCCTGAACATGATGTACTTCCCTGCCTTGAAAACCGCAGCATTTATCACCCGCCGCGTTTGTCACCACAAAACAATAAAACTGAACAAATCTGGCCAATGCTCACACCAGGAACACACAGTCAGAATTCACATGTGGAATCCATGGTCTAGGCTTACCAAACTTTTTAAAAACCGAGTACAAAACGTCCTGGAGCGAGTTCCACCTTTGGCCTACACATGGAGCTGTGACTGTGCCCTTGAGGCCACAGCCATCGGTCCCCAGAGAACCCAATTAACTCCTAAGGCCTAATTGCAGTGAGAGACTGAGGAGCTGCAGTAGCTGTAGAGAGCAGGGTCCTGATCTTCCAGCTGGATGCTGTGTTTCAGGATCCCTTCCAGCACCCCCTGCTGCAGGCCAGGCACTCCCTGGAGCAGTTCTCTGCATCCCGGCTCTCCCGCACATCCACCACGTCCCAAAGCCTGAGCAAGGCTGCATTTGGAGCTGAGGCCCTTACACACCTTCCTGACATGTGCCAGGGGACAAAAGTGCTTGCAAATTTAAGAAAACATATCCTTAAATATGCCACAGTTGAAAAACAATTACCAAAAAACACTGTCAACTAAACAAAAGCAACTTTGACCACCAACTGAATTTGCATTTTAAATTAACTTTTTCTTTCCCTGAAGAAAACTCCTCCCTCTTCTTAGCATCAAATGAACTTCAACTGAAGATTATGAACTAAGTAAGAGAAAGAGCTGCCTCATTCTGAAGGGCTTTTTTGTATAAATTTTAGCCTACAGAGGCCAAAGAGATCACAGAATTGACGATTTTTGTTTTGTTAATTTCTCTGATGTTTTCTGCCTTTTCAATGCCCCAGAGGTATCTACCTACATTGCATCCAGGCACAGCAAAACACCCCTTCAGACTTTATTCAGACTCCAAATTGAAGACAAATTCCTACAACAGGTTTTCTGCCCTTTTCTTAACTAAAGGTCACTAATCTCTCCCACAATTTTACAGATAATTTCCAGATGAGTCAATTTTTAGAGCAAAACGATTAAAGTTCTTCACCTGAACTGCTCAAGATGCAGCCAGCATCCTGTGGCAGGCTGATCTGCACTTATTCATGCCTCCACATGAATAAGCTGAGGAAAATGCAGCTCCAGTGACTCAGGCAATTTCCCAACTCCATATTCCTGCAGGATTGGTCTCCCTGATCCCTCACAGTCAAGCAAGAGGCAGCTCTTCCTTTCCTGACCATCAGTTGGGTTTGACTTCCACCACCCCTCGCCTTTCATTTGAGACAAACACACCACCCTACAACAGAGAGAAGAGAGCTGATGTAAGTGTGGCTGACATGTCTTGTTCTAGAACTGAGAGGAGCAAACGGCTCTTTGGTTTATTTTAGGGCAGATTAGGCTGCTCCTCAGCCTGAGCAGCCAGCATCTTCCCTCCCATCCATCCCTCCATGCCGCCGTGTGCTCTGGACCAGGCTCTGGGCATGTTTTCCCTCAGTGCTGGCACAAGCAATGAGCTCCAGCCCATCTCGTTTTACCAGAGTCATTTGGGGGAGAGTGCCCAGCCCTCAGGAGTGAGGGGAAGCAGCTTTCTCCCCCTTGCAGTGCTGCTGCCCTTTGTCCCCTGTCAGGAAGGGGCTGAGCTGGCTGGAGCAGCCCAGGCACCGAGTCATGTCCCAGGTGAGCTGTGTAACCCAGCACCTTCCCCAGCCTTCCCCAGCCTCCTCCTCAGCCCACGTGCCCACGGCTCCATCCCCGTGTCTCTGAGAGCTCTGCCAGCCCTGGCTTTGCCCAGGCCCCCAGGGAGGGCTCCTGTCTGTCCCCACCCCTACCCAGGTCCCTCTGTCCTGCTGTTTTCCTTGACTCTGCCCAGGCTTCCTGAGCTCTCCACAGCCCCAGAACACACCTTTGAGGCTGTGCCTTGGGAAAAGGGAAAGATCTGCTGAGTCTCCCTGACCTGCTTCCCTCAGGAGCCTGAAGCACCACGAGCACTCCCCAGCACGACTCCTGTGTTCAGGGCTCAGAGCTGTCACCCCAGGGCTCCTGATGGGACTGGTGTCCTCCCAGACACGGCTCCAGGGAAGAGCTTCCACCATGCAGAGGCCACCACTGGCCCCACCTGACAATGTCCCCAGTGCCTCACAGCTCCTGCCATTTGTTACAGCTCAAAGTTTGGGGAAGAAAAGTATGAATCAACAGCATAGCAGAAAAGTATCATCATCCTTTCACAATGAACCCATCTTTGAGGCCAAAATTCACAGATCAAACACTGCTGTCTAACACTGTGATATACATCATCTCTGAGCCAAAGCAGTGCAAGATTTATTAGGTAAAAAAGTCCTGAAGAACTAAAAAAGGCAGTTATTGCACTGATCAACACATTTTCATACACTTCTCTCATCTGCCCTCAAACTCAGACGGAGGCAGCTGCCCAGGAAGAGCTCACACAGCATTTCCAAGCACTCCACCCTGCCAGCTCTGCCAAACCCACGTCACCATTTCAGAGGGCTGCTGCCATCCACTGCTCTCCTGCTTCTACCTCTTCTTCTGCTGATGAACTAAAGCCCATATTATGTAAAGCACTTAAATCCAAGGATAAGTGACTTGCTAAATCCAGATCTTGGATCCTGATCAGTGGCTCCTAAACTCACTGCCAAAAGCCCCACTATTGCAAACGAGGCCCCTTCCTGGGGCAGGAACCCTCCTGGCAGACACTGCAGTCACTCTGGGTATTCCAGCAGCACAGGGATTTATACAGGCTGTGGACACAGCACTTTCCCACCAGGATTTCAAAATCTGACTGTGTTTCAGCATCTCACACAAGGCCAATGCTGGGTTTTGTCTGCTGTTCAAGTCTTAGTCTAGCTGTCAGGAACCAACACTGGTGTTAAGAAAAAATAATTTGCTTTAAAAACTGCATATTCTTGCCATTATATAAAATACTTATAATGGAATATTTCCTTTACATATCTCATTAACTGGCTTATCACTGTTCCTCCTAATTTCTTTCCTAATTTTCCAATTGTTTAAGTAGTTGCATAAAATTTGGCTTCAGTCCCAGAACGTCAAAGAATACCACAGGACTATTCATATGGAGCACTGCAGTCCTGTGGAAGCCTTGTGCAACTGTGACTTCAGAGCTTTGAAAAATTACCCTTTCAAAGCCATGGCTGTGTTTTGGTGCTTATCTATAACACACAGTTTGCTCTCTTGGTGGGATCATCAATCTCCCTAGAGCACAAGCACATTTGGGGCACTGCTACAACCTCCATGCCTGGCCTGGATCTTTTCTCCAGCAGGAGTAAAATTCTCATTTCCTCAGTTTTAGCATGGACCTTTGAATAATATCAGCTCATCAGTGATTAGTGTACAATGCATGAATTTCTAATCTTGCATGAATGCATGAATTTCTAACTACTCCCTCAGCAAGAATTGACATGAGACTGAAAAGGACAAACCTTACGAAGGAGAAAGCAGAAGAATCACTGATTTCTTTCCACCATCTTATTGTAGGACAAACATTTCAACTCTGACTTGCAGATTGCTCTGTTATATTCTATTTGCTATTCAACATCCTCATTTTGTTTTAATTCATCAAAACAGAAGCCCTCCATTTAGAAGTGCCCTCCTCACAGGAACACAGCATGCAGATTTGGAATTCCAAATATATTTCCAGTTTTGACATTTCAATGTGAAAAACATTTACTCTTGGCAAAGGATACCCTCTCGTTATCAGCAAAACACAAGCCTCAGAAATCAATTACTTGATACAACATCACAATACTACTAAAACCATCAACATCTAAATCATTTGGTTTCATTTGTGCTGGATTTATTTCTCTACAATTAACAAAATAGCAGCCCCATGGTAAGCACCCAGAGATAAAAGATGTCTTTCTTTGGTGCAGTTTGGATGACTACACCTGCTTGTTCAGCCCCTGCCAGTGCTGCCAGGACCCAGGGCCCCCTGGGCACAGAGCCCGTGGGAGCAGCGTGCTGGGAGGAGGAGCTGCAGTCCTGGATGGAAGGCACAGCCCAAAGCTGGTCCCCACAGGCCTCCAAGGGCCAAAGCAGGACCTGGGCACCGCCCTGAGCCCTCCTGCCCCTTCAGAGCAGCCACCAAGAGCACAAACAGTCCAGACAAAGAGCACATTTAACTCTTTTCAGTAAGTGTTCCTCTACCTCACCGTTTGGGAAGGGGGAGACTCCCTGCAACCTTCCTGTGTCTCCCAGAAAACACAGGAAAACTCTCTGAAGTGCTCTTTAGCAAGGTACAGGTTGGCATGAGGAACACTGTGGTCAGACAAGAGGGACCTTCCATCATCACCAGGCAGCCTCTGCCACTTCAGCTGAGCTTCCACTGCATTGCTGCTGCTGCTCTCATCTCTTTGTGCAGTCCAGTTGCTGGGGTTGGAGAGGAGGAGAGGCTGCAGGCTGTGATGCCCCAAGGCTCCCTGGGCCTGTCCAGCTGCCCCTGCCCTGGGCAGTCAGAGCAGAGGGTCACCAGCCTCTGCAGGTCAGTGTGTCCCACTGAGAGCTGGGGAATCTGCTCCAACACCAGCCCTGGAACGAGACACTCCAACGTGGGGGATGACAATGTGCCAGGTCTGTGTCACTCCAGGGCCCTGGAGTGACCAAGAAACCAGCAGGAGAACAGTTCCCTGATCACAGGGAAACAAATCATCATTTACATCCTGAGAAACAGAGATAAATCTAGTCCAGTGCTCACCTTAAAGGCTTGTTACCCACTGAACAGCAAATAAACTGCTTCGCTGCCTTTGTCAATTTTACAGTAGCAGTTCAGGCAGAAAGACACAGATAGCACAGAGGGGAAAGGCCAGAGGAGGGGAAGGCCTTTATTGGACTGGAAGGCAGGTCTGAAGCCAACCAGAAATGCAGTGATATTCTGAAAGGGCAACAGGGACCCTTCCTGCCTCCCCAGGTGCTCTGCCAGCCAGCATATTGCTGTTTACTGACAAATATTTACTGTATGCTCCCAGTTACTCAAGGAAATGGAAGCAGGCAGCAAGGTTTGATCCTGTAAAACAAAGACATTTACTGTTTGATGCTCTCTAATCCCCCAAGCTGATCTCCCCATTCCAAAGTCTCCCTAGGCTTTCACTCACAGTTCAACATTTCCCTCTATGAAAGGGAACCCTCAGGATGACCTTTAAAAGCTCTTTGTGAAACAAAATGACTTTAGGACAATTGGTTTCTGTTAAAATATTTCAATTAGATTGCTGTGTTAATAACCAACAATGAAGCCAATCAGTACTCAGAGTTTGCAGAACAAGGAGGAAGAGGCAGGTACGAGGGGTCTGAGGGGTGGGAAATCAAGAAATGTCACTCCTAGCTCAGCTGGTGACCTTCAGCTACTTCCTCAAATTATCTCCCACTTCTGAAAACACAGGAAACCCTTTTACTCCTGGTAATGCAGGCCTGCCTTCTCCTCTCATTTCTCTCATTTCTATATCAGCAAGATATCACATCACACTCTCTTGCTTTTAGACACACAGCAAAACCCAACTACTCAGTATTTGTTTTCAATGACTTTTTCACCTTTGCTCCAGAAACTGGGGCCACAGGTCCTTACAGCTACACTACTTCAAAGACTGGGGCTGTATCAATTTAAGGACATCTCGAAATAAAACTTCCAGCAGATGGGAAGGTGAAGCAGTGGAAGGGACTCACCAGACACACTCCTGGCTCCCCAGACACTCCACCCCATTCTGTATCAAAGGAGCACTGACACTAGCAAGGCCCAGATGAGAAGAGCAGCAGCAATGCAGTGAAAGCTCAGCTGAAGTGCTGCCTCCTGTCTGCCCACAAAACACCAGCATTACAAACTACTGAGTGAATTCCACATGCATTTTAGCTCCATCCCTGGAGCTCCTGAACAGCCAGGAACAGGGTGGGGAAGGAGTCTGTGAGCACAGCTCAGCACCCCTCCTGTGGAGCTGGGTGCTCCACGGCACTGCCACAGCCTCTGCACGTCAGCTGTCACCCAGCACAAAGCCTCACCCACCTGCTGCTGGAGCCAGATGACACTGAGAACTCCGGAGAGGCTGATCTCTGCCATTCCTTCAAGCAATGAGAGTCACTTCTTTGGCCACCAGGAATTTCCGACTGGAGTGCTTGGGCTTTCCCAGGGACAACAGCCGTGTGATGCTCTTCCCCAGGTTCTACCAAGAGGAAAGCCAGATTAGAAAGAATGATAATGCAAAATACTATTGTTTAGGATTCTGCAGCCTACAGGTAGACTTTTAATAAAATATTAAGCTATAAACATTTAAATACCAACATCTCATTCCTATATACTTGTTTTCTAAAACTTTGACAGTTTCAAAGGTTGAATTTCTTTTTGTGTATATTTAAAAAAAGAAACTGACCAACAACATCCTGCGAATCAGAAATATTTCACTGTTGAGTTTCAAACACAAGCAGAGAAATAAAGAGTGAGGATGTGCTACACATTTCATAAAAGGGAGCTTTATTTCAAAAATTAGCAAGCACTTAATGAGTGCTGTTGGCTGCTTGTGCAACCTATTCCCTCCTGCATCAGATAGCTTGAGCTTTAAGTTTTACACATCAAGTTAACAGGCTTATTTTCATTGTGATTTACCTCCTTATGCAGCTAAGACAAGGTCAGTGCACTGACACTTCCATTTCAACAGGAAAAACAATCTCTAGACAACACAACAGACAGAAGTTGAAAACCATTCTGCTGGTTTTGTGTTCAGTGTTTTGTTCAATGAAAATTGAACAGTTCTCTGAAAAGACACCTTCTGCCCTTCCAAAGAGAAAACCTAGGTTAAAAATTCTGGTATGAAAAGACACATTGCCCTTATGCCATGCCTACAAATATTTGCAAATGAGTTACTTAACTAAAAAATGACTCAGGACACCAAGGCCTCCCCAGCCCCATCTCAGTGTAACTGATGATGACAGTCACAGACACGTCCTGGCTCCACCTCAGGGCTCAAGCCATGTTCCTGCTCACACCACTCCGACTTTTCTGCCCCTCCAGCAATGGTTTGGACAGAAATGGCCAAGCAGAACTTTAATTAGAGTGTGCAGGGGCTTCACAATCTTTGGATTCAGCTCAGCTTGCCCTTTCCCTCCCGCTAATAGGCATAATTAAATAGCAGGGACATATTTCTGTCTGCTGAAAACAACCAGCAGATCCCAGTGACTCGGTTGTCCAACTAATGAAACACAACTCTGAAATTAGCAGGGTAAAAATAGCAAAGGCCTGTGCAATAATGCAGCCCAGCACAGTTAATATTTATCGAATCAAATTATTTAGCACCAACATATATCAAATCCTTATGGCACTTTCCCTTAGGCAAAGCACAGCCCCATGTTTAAAAGTTATAAAGACTGGCAAACAGATATTTTAAGCTTAAAGATGAAAAGCAAGATGATGGAAATCAGGAACAGATGATTAAAATGTCACCACACACAGAGTGAGGTTAAATGACATCAACCAATAGTACAGGAGAGGGCAATGGCAGAGATGATGGATGAAAATAAACGAACAAACCAACAAAACCCCAACCAAACCAAAGATCTGTTTTAGTTCTGTACAATTCCAGCACTTCCATGAGAACCCGGAGGAAGTGGGTGAGGAATGCAGACAAAGCCTTGGCTCTACCAGCTGTTACCATCAGCCCATTGCTGGCTTCCTCCTTTGCCATGCTGTGGTTCCCAGCCTCATACAAAGGCAACTGCTGTCACCAAGGAGCCCTGAGGAAACAGGCTGTAGGCATCTGCTCCTTCCCTGTACAGCACCTTTGTGCTTTTGCAGTTGTTTACAAACAGCCATCCCAGTGCAGACGTTCTGCACAAAACTGAAAACTCAAATTCCAAGGATTACTGGAAGCTCAGGGAACAAAGTGTAATGGAAATTGTGCAGGTCTGCCAGAGCCAAACGAGGAGCTGCCACATTCTGAACATGATGCAGGATGATACATCTGCTCCAAGTTATTTTCTACCTGATCACTCTTGTGGAAAAACTCTGTGCTTTTACTTCAGCTCTTCTCAGAGCCCACAGGGCAGCACACACTCACATAGGAGAACTGCTCACATAGAGAGGAAAGAAACCCCAAAATCCACAGCAGCCCATCCCTCCCTTCTAGAGCTGGAAATCAAGGCTGTGACCCCAATGTCCAATAACACATTGCCTCTGCTTCTGCTACACAAGAGGAACAGCTTAAAATCTTTTATCCTTGAGACTCCTTAACTTTTACCCTTCACACAGGATTATGCACTGCATCAAGGTCTGCAGGAAACAATAAGGATAAAATTCAGACTGTTACACTGTTTCCTTCATTTCTTTTTATTCTGCAGAGCTCTGCTGGAAGAGCCAGCACTGGAGAGAGCCAGAGCCTAAGTCAGCTCAAGAGCACAGGGATTTCAGGGAGCTGGGCCAAACTCCTGCCGTGTTTTCCCAAGTGTACAGACAACAGCACATCCCATTTTGGCCAGTGGGATTCTTGCCAAAACTCACTCTCTTAAATAGATTAGAAATCCACAAGTTCTATTAGGCTGAGGAAAGCTCTTCTAACTCCCACATTCAAAGATAGATGTTCCCGGCCAAAGCAGGCAGGAAGCACAAGGCAGAGGAGAGCAGAGGATGCTGCAGGCAGCAGGCTGGGGCACACCCAGGGATCTTTGGAGCTGGGGAAGGAGGAGGAACAGGCTGGAGGCTGCTCCTGCCCCAGCCTGCAGGGAGGACCTGCAGCCCTGCACTCCCACTGGGCTCCAGTGTGCAAACACAAAACACAGCAAGTGAAAGAGGCAACATCCTGCATCAACAGCCTAAAACAAGCCCAAGGATTTACTGCTTCAGTCTCAGGACAAATGATTCCTGAATCCAACCCCCACGAGCACTTGTGCAGCTCCCAGTGAGCAGCCCCCTCTCACAGCAAGGATGCTGGAAGGCTGAAAGGCAGCAAGCAGCACCCACCTTCACCTTCCTTGCAGAGGGTCCTGTGGCCACCCTCAGCCCCTGCAGCAAACCTGAGCCAGAACCTGACAGCCCTTTTGCAGCAGCTGGGGTGTGCCCAGATAAAGCACACCCACACACAGAAACCAAACTAACACATCTATTATGGGTCATGCTTATCTTCCACACTAAAATCAACAGCAGTAAATCATTTTATGGTCTGTTTGAGCCTTATGCTGCTTGGGGTTTTTTCCCCCTTAAAGGTTCTAGAAGAACAACAACAGATGAAAGGCCATTTCTTTGGGAACCCCACACTTCTTCGTGTGGTCCAAGAGGGGACCATACTAAATGTCACTGACCTGTGGCTGCTGGCAGCTCTTTGACAGAGACTTCCTGGCTGTTTTGAGCACTTTCTGCTCTCCTCTCACCTGTTTTCTTCCACCGTTTATTTACTTGATCCACCAAGAACTTGAATTCACTTCTGTGTTTGTTTCCTGAAAGGTAACAGAGCATCACTGGCCACCCCACAGGACCAAGGTATGGCACAAACACTGAGAGGACGTGAACAGAAATGGACACAAAACACTGAATTAAAAGCATTTTTGTTACAGCAGATGAAAACCAACCCAGCACTGTGATACATTGCACATTGCATTGATGATCCAAATCTGTGTCTGTGCTTGTTTAGAGCTCCCCACAGTCCAGAGCTCTGGCACAGATGAACACTTGATGCTCTGTGTCCTGCTGACACTGCTGGGACTCAGATCCTTCAAGTAAGTTAATAATGCAAATCCTCTGTGTCACCTGTGGCCAGGCAGGGAGGGAACTCACTGACAGGAGGGGCAGCCAGGAACAGGGAACAGGGACAGGAGGAGAGGAAACAGCCTCAACTGTGCCAGGGGAGGCTCAGGCTGGACATCAGCAAGAATTTCTTCTCAAAAAGCACTGTCAAGCCTTGTGTCACCTCCCTGAGGAGCCCATTCCAATGGCTGACCACCCTCTCAGTGAAGAAATTCTTTGATGTATTCTATGATAAAACAACACCAAGTTCTGCCCCACAGAAGGAAACAGATTTGACACCGACTCCCTTTCCCTGAGTAGCAGAAAGCACCACATAAGGCCAAAAATTCTGTTCATAAGAGCAAGTTCTG
This sequence comes from Nicator chloris, assembly GCA_013400495.1. Classification (NCBI taxonomy): domain Eukaryota; kingdom Metazoa; phylum Chordata; class Aves; order Passeriformes; family Pycnonotidae; genus Nicator; species Nicator chloris. The sequence goes on from WAAE01023203.1 coordinate 169,420, forward strand.
TCCCAGATGTCGTGCCTGAGTCGCTGCACTCTCATTACAGAATTCCTCTGGTGCTTCAGCTTTTCCAGCATTACTATCCTTTGTTGTTCTGGCTCGTGGCAGAGCTACAAAGCTCTTGGAAAAGAACTGTGCTGGCACACCAGGCCTGTTCACTGGGCTGGAAATCAGTGTGGTGCTGAAACGACAGCCCCAGCACATCCCACCAAACTGCAGCGAGTCAGCCAGCCCCAGACACAGCCACAGACACTTACAGCACCAGACAGGGCAGCAGACCTCCAAACAACAGGCAAATTAACAGATTTATAAGCAGAAAAGGCAAGCAAATAAATTTTTTTTCACAGATGTACTTCCTTTCCTGTAGATTTTGAACTCTTTAAATGGAGACCATGAGAAAAGCTCATGGGACTGTCCCTGAGCCCTGCAGAGCAGAAGGAAATGACTGCAATTGCCAGGCACAGCTCCCATCCCCGGGTTCATCACCTCAAAGTATTAATTGCTATTTCATAAACAGCAAAAAAACTGCCAACAGTGCAATGTGCAAACTGCCAAGAGCTCAGGAAAGTGCAAAGAAGCAGAACAAAAGCATTTTCTCCCAAACAGCTTGTCCTGCCTCTCCCCAGGGCTGTTCACAGCCCCAGGGTGGGTTTTTTTAATATGGAAAAGCAGAACAAAAGTACATTTGGGGGTTTTTATTCAGAATATACACCAGAGTTCATTCATTCAGCTGGGAATTAGGGTCTGGGGTGCAAATTCGGTGAAATAAAAGGGAAAAAAATGCTTCACTGTGTAATAAAACCTTTTAAAGTCCATCTGTTTTACAGTGAAATAATGGTATAAGAGTTCTTTAACCTCAAACTGTTCTTGAATTTTAACACAGAGTTCTTTTCTCCTGCTTATGATTTCTTCCTTATTATTTTATGAGAAAAAATTACCTGACCAGTTACCATTTCTCTCTTTTTTTAATTAGTTTTAAAACCGTATCTTCCCATTAAAATATTTTTCTATCTTCCCCTTTTTCCTATTTTGTTTAACTTCTCAATTTCCAGTTAATCTGCTTGAGACTATCAAGATCTCCAAGTGATTAGTTTTGTAGCCATACCCTTTGAGCAATCTAGTATCTGATAATAATCAGAAATCAAATATCTGTCTTTGAAAACTTAAGACAGTGTTTCAAATACTTTTGTTCTAAATGTGTAGAAAACGAACCCAGGAGCAGGAGGGGCAGTTTCTGGTGGGCTCAGGAAGGCCTTCCAGAGCAGCTCTGCTGCAGAGGTTCCCAGGACACCACAACTGCACATCCCACCCCTGCTCTGCTCTCTGCATGTCCAGCAGACGTGGCAGGGCACTAAGGACAGAGGGCATAATCAGAGATGCCTCTGCAGGCAATCAGTGTGTGTATTTTAGCTCAGAGGAAAAGGAAGGGAATTTAAAAGCACAATGAGGTGAAATTTGCACGTTACTTACGATATTCAGCGTGGATCCCATCTATTTCTTCCTCTGTCTGGTCCTTTGTGAAGGTCAAGCTCTACAGAAATCACACAAATGTTTTTAACATAAATTAAAAAGATGATAAAACTGCAGACTTTGAAATTAGATTTAAAACTGGAAGAAGCAACTGTTTGTTTTTCCCCCCCAGCTTTCAGTACCTCGTCACATTAATCCACATTTACAGAACATATCCAAGTGTCCTGCCCTGCTTCCACCGAGTCACCAGGACCAGGCCAGCCCAGGAACACCCAGCACATGTGGGCCATAAAATATTTCCCAACACAGTGCAACAAACAGGCTTCCAAAGTCACCAAAGTCTCAGATGTCATGGGAAAAGAACAGGCGCTAGTGCACATACGGAAGCATGGAATTTGCTGGCTAAATCCTAGAGAATTCTAGGAAGCAAAATACTCCCCACACTGCCATGGAGGGTCAGAATCTTCCAGTATGGCCAAGGAGAACATTACTCAAGAATTTTCATTGCAGTCAAAGACTGCTGCTACTTACAGAGTTTGGGCATAAAGCGCAGCAGTGCACCCAGCACTGCCCACGACAGATGTGTGCTGGGAGAACATCAGGATCATTCCAGGATGCTCGATGGGAATTCCTACATGCAGCCTGGGAATTCCCACACCAAAGCCACAGGAGACACCCAGTGCCCACTCTGCAGCTTCTGCTGGCCACCCCTGTGTGAGCACCAAGATCAGTCACGTACATTTTCAGCAGGTTTGTTACACTCCAGCTGAACCCGAATCTTCTCGTTCTTTTCCAGCTCTTTAACAACCTCTGCAACTGGTTGGAAATACAGGAAAGGAATCACTGAACCGGGAGCTGGGTAATAAAAGGCTGTGACAGCACAGACTGAAACTACCCTGAATTTAAAACACAAACAGCATCAGCCCTCCGAGAGGGAAAGCCCAGGCTTCAATCCCAGGCAAACATGCTGCTTTCCAAACCCCCCAAACATCCCTCCTGCACACAACACTGCTTGTGGCACACAGGCCATCATTCAGAGAGACTTTCCACTTTATACTGGATGTTTCAGTGGATGACACAATAATTGCATCTACTGTTTATCCTACTCTGTCCCCCAAACCACTTTCCAGGGCAACAGAACCATGTGCAGGCTCAAGGGCAGAGCCCACAGCCCACAGAGGAATTACAACCAACTTCAACAATGGTCAGACACAACCAAAGCCTATAAACAACATAACTGGAACATTTCACTGGAGGCAGGGCTATGCAGAACCCTGCACAGTTTACTGTGACATTTACTTTTACAAATCTGTTTCTGCATTTCATAGTCTGCACAGCACTGCCAGGCAGCTGTGGGCAGTTATTAAAACAAACACTTCACCATACAGTGAAGCAGAACACAAGTTTACTAAGCTGTGAAAGAATAAAACCTGTTCCAAACTGGTTTCAGCACACTCCAGGAATGTGGCACCTGTGCTTCCTCAGCAGCTCAGCTATTTGTGTTACAGTGACCTCCCTGCTACCACCCCAAATGCACGCCTGCAGCTGCAGTGTGAGTTTAATCACTCACCCTTTGTGCACAGGTTCTGAACACAGGCAGAGGCTGGCATTCCTCAGGGGGAGCAGCTGAAGGGCCCAGCACACAGCCCAGAGCTCCTCCTTCACTGGGTGAACCAGGCACACTCTGCCTCTCCATCACCAGCCCTGAGTGAAGCCCACCCCAGCACCCCCAGCCTACAGAAGTGTTTTGCACTGATCTTGACCCACACAAGGTAAATTCTTCCAGCTCCAGTTCTCCCAACAGCCAGAGCAGTGTCAGCCCTGCCCGAGAGGCACCAGCAGGGAGAAGCAGGCTGATGGTTTGTGATGGCAGCCACCTCCCTGCAGCTTCCCACGGACCTGATTTGGGCTTCAGGGAATCACACTGAGCATTGTACATGTGCACAAACTCCTGGTGTCTCCTAATGAGCTGCTGGCGGGTCCCAGAGGTGGACAGACCATGTTCCTTGAGCTTCCTCCTCAGATCCCGATCCGACAGCAGGTTATAAACAACTTTGGACATCAGCTTCCTTTTGTGAGCAGAACTGCCAAAGGAAGACAAAAGAGACTTTATTTCATTTATATTCCTATGAAAGTCAAAGTGTTTACAATTACTTGAGGGGACTTCATCCACTCAGGATAACACAGACATGAAAGAAACTTGGGTTTTCCACCCCAGTACTGGCCATGGCTTACTGCAATCAGCTGGAGAAATATTAAAAGCATTAAAACGTCCAGCCAAAACTTGAATTAGACTTTTCAGCCTCCTGGAAAATGTCTTTGAGAAAAATAGTCGTGTACCTGAAGGCAGCAGCTCCCAGCTAACAGGAGGGTGGTTTGGTTATATAGAGAGAGACACTAAAGGTAAGGAACAGGGCTCTCAGAGGAACAACATCTAAAGCCAAAATTTACTGCTTTCCACAGCTTTCTGTCAGGACTCAACATTCCTGGCACAGCTGGGGAAAATACCTTAATTACAGGAATCTGCCAGAGAAAATTCAAGTCCTAGTACAACTTTTGTCACCTAAAATTAGGAGAACATTTCCTCCTGTCAAATTAGCTCAGGCTTCCCTACACCTCCTGGTGAGACACTCCCAAAGTAGGAAAAACAAAGGGGCCAAAACCCACCTACAGCATCACTCATCTGCTGTGACTGGAGCAATTCAGAGGAACAGCATTTCATTAGACAGTTTTCTCTCTGCAGCAAAATAAAGCTGCACTACTCTGGATTAGAGAGCAGTTAACAGCTTTCCACTGTGAAAATGAGAGATTTATTTGAAAACTGTTCAGCATTTTCAACTTACCACATTGAAAATTTCAAGGTTAAAAAACAAAGTCTGATACAAAACTGTCAATAATTCATTCACTCTCATCCAGCCCTGTACCATGGCTGCTAAAAAGAAGATGGATTACCACAATACACTCTCCAGGGAAACTTTTTTTCAGATTCTTTTGGGAAATATAAAAAATTTCACCGAATAATAAAATTAAATCTTTTGGAAGTCCTACAGAAGCTTGGTGTGTACTCCAGCTCAGCAGCAGCATGACCTAAAGCGTGCTGACAGCTTTCCAGCAGCCAGCCACAGGAAAACAGCTCACAACAGGTTTAAATCCTAATGTTGCTTGGGCTTCCCCATGCTTGAGAAGCACAGTGTTCTCTGGAAACTCATTTCCCTGTTGGAATTAGCCCTGTGGAGCTTTGGGGGGCTAAATTAGCAGTTCTGCTGACATTGCTCAGCTTTAACACAGCCTGGTGTGAGGATAAACAGAGCTCACTCCTCAGAGCAGCACCAGGGATGTGCTGCTACCAAACAGCAGTGCCACAAAGCTGGCAGTGCCACAAAGCTGGCAGTGCCAGGGGCCAGCACTGCCCCAGAGCTGCCAGCCCCCAGGGCAGCTCTGCTGGGCCACCTGCTGAAGGCCTAAGCAGTCCAGAGATGAAACAGGCAGAACTTCAAATCCTGCTGGGGACATGGGCACAACACCAAGACAGAGCTGGCTTATTTTTCCACCTCTTAAGAACAGAGAAAGCACTACACCACTCCAAATGGAAATTAAATGTGACATCAGATTTCAGTATTCGTTCACCATTTTTTCTTCTTGAAAGTCCTTTAGCTTATAGATTGCACTCTAAGCATGACTGGGAAAAACAAGAGCTTTAACATAAAATTGCTTTCTAATTCAGGGTTCAGGGGAACTGGAAAAACAAGCATTGAAGTACAAATTCTCCCAGTTCTTCAGTCTGATCAGTCAGAAATAACAAGAGCCTAAATCTCTGCTGTAAGTCAAACAAACTGAAACTCCACTTGTGATGTGAATGCGGTGACCGTGACCAATGCTGGGGCAGGGGCACAAAGCCAAAGGAATGCATCCATCTTATGGAAATGGAGATCTTCAGGAAACTTCAACAGCCCCACAGAGAGGACACAAAGGTGCAATTTTTATTCCTTAACTTGACAGCTATTGAAGAAAGTGTCTCTTGGCACACCTGAACCCAAGGAAGCAATTCATTCACCAAATGAAAAATGGGCATCAGTGTTATCTGAAGGGAATTTTAATGCCAGGGAGCAGAAGGGTGACAAGAACAACACACAGACTAAGTTCTCCTTGTGCTGAATTTTTTAAAGCATTAGCCACTGTTTTCTTGCCACTAAAAGCCAAAGAGTAATTGAGCCAGCAATCCACACACTTTCTCAAGTGGGGACAATCCCCACAGTGATTTCAGAGGGCTCTACAGAGCAGGGAAGCCAGAAACAAACACAAGGCACTACTGTGACAGCCCAGCAAGAAGGAGCTGTGAGTTCAGCAGTGCACAAAGCAGCCACAGGCATTTGGGAGCTCACAGAGCTGCTCTTACCTTCGGAGGCTGTCCTTCTTCTCCTCCCTGGTCAAGCAGCTATCCAGATGTTTGTTTATGTATTGCTCTAGAATAGCAACCTCACAAACAGGACATTCCACTGAAAGCAAGGGAGAAGGAATTCACTGGTGTGGATATAACAGCAAAGAGCAAATGTTTTCCTCTGAGAAACTCACAGTTGGGACTGTAACAAAACACACCAGTCCTGACTGCCTGTTACTGTACTGGATGTTACATTTGAGTTCTCAGAACAGGAACAAAGAACACTAAACCTCTCACTGCAGGTGTTGCACAAATACTGTCTGACCAATGATTTGCAACAATAATTTCCATGTGATGCATGCTCAAAGATTCAAAAAGATCATAAAATGGGAAGCAAGTGAAAGTTTTAATTGCTCAAAAATAAGCAAGCAGTAAAATTTGACGTGAGTTTTAAATTACCAACACAAGTGGGACTGATGTGTAAAACCATGACAGGTTTCCCATGGATCCTTTCCTGGCTGTGGTACTCCTCACACAGGATTCATCCAGCTAATGAATACACATGAACTTCAGAGTTCCAGATGAATAAATCGTGAAACAAAGAACAGCTACATTTGAACTCATAAGAACCAGGGGTATACTCCTACATGGTGTTTTAATTTAGGCTTTTAGCTGGGTCAATAGGATGGCTGCCAGCACATCAGAACTAAGAGGGTTCTGCCATTTTATTGTGGTTGATTAGTATAAATGAGCATTTTCATGCTTCAAAGTATAAAGCAGATGATTCTTCTGGAGAGTGTGTGAACAGAAATATTAACTGAACTGCTGCTGTGCTCATTTTGAGTTCAGGCTCACCCCTCAAGTAACAAACACATTATAAAATAACCTGCATCTGGTTACTGAAGGATACAAGAGCAGAATAAATGCCAGTGTCTGTCTAGTCATTAGGGGGAAGGAGAAGAGAAATTACCTCATTTTTACTAAGACTGTTGCACAACTATTGTTTTTTAGTGTTGTTACTCAAAGCAAAGGAATCTGTAAGTGCTGAATCCCACTGAATTCCTTGGCAGCAGCTCAGGCTTTCTTGTGAAGAACAGGCTTGGAGCAGAGCTGTCCCACACGAGCAGGGATGTGAAGGGAGCCAGTTAAAGGGGAAGAGCTGAACCAGATCAGCTCCACATGGGGAAACGGGAGCACTGCCACATCCTGAGGGTCCTGCAAGCATCCAGCCAGCCACCCTGGGGGATGGAGCAGGACAGAACCACAAGTTCAACACCTCACCTTTCTTGTCTCCTTGTACCACAGATGTAGAAGGCTTTTCATGACACCCAGGGATCTCTGGTGGTCCCACTTTGTTGTCTTCACCGCCACCCTCTGCAGAAGTGCTGTGAAGGTCGTGGTGTTGCTCAGTTTTGAAACCCTTCTGAGCAGTCCATGCCAGGCCACCTGCCATCGTGGAGGTGCAGACTTTGTCCTTTCTTAAGAAGCTGTCAATCCCTGGCAGCTCTTTAGAGCCTGGCTGAGAAGCAGGACTCCTGTGGCTCTCAGCAGCTGGACACTGGCTATGGGCCAGTGGGGATGGAACGTGGGGAGCCTCCAACACCAACTGCAACAGCTGCTGTCTAGAAACATCCAGAAGAAAACACACAGCTAGCACACTGGATGGTGTGAAGAACTTGAAAACTTGTTTGCCAACATACACTCATTTTGGGTGTGAAGATACAGAAAATGCCAGGACTGAGGGTGAAAGAGGAGGGAGCAGTCCCACACTGGCTTCTCCCAGAATGTGGGTCCTTGGGCTCATGAGCAGCTGGGTGATGACACTTCATGGTCCCACACCCCAGCCCCAGGGACAGAAGAGCCAGGGCACAGCAGACACTCCTGGCACAGCCCTGGGCCCTCCAACAGCACTTTGTCACCTGCCACCCCTCCCTCAGCACCAGAGTGAATGACTCAAGTTTCTCCCTAACCACAGAAACTCTGGCAGGTGTGATTTGGACAAGCATGACTAGGCTGGAAGCTCATCCATCATTCAGCAAGCCCAGAGAAAGCATGCAGTGATGGAGGGGTCCAGCCTCTGCCACCACCAGCCTGGCCAGCTCACCTGGAAGCTGATTCTATGGCAAACACCAGTTCTACAGGATGTTCAAAAACCTCTGCACAGTGTGTACGGTCCCAGTATTATCTGTGATACTCTCAAGAATTTAACAGACTGCTATGAGCCCTGAGCTGACAGAATTTGACCTTCCTGGCACAAAGCAGTAACTGCAGCACAGCTGACAAGGCCCAGTTCATGAGCAGAGCAGTGTCCTTCCCTTTGCAGGCTGAGAGATGAACCAAGCAGGTGTTAGCGAGCCCAGCTCCACCAGAACAGCCACAACCCAAACCCTCCTGCAGGACCCATCCTCCTCAGTCACTGGCTGAGGGCAGGGAGTTAAAAACCACCTGTTGAACTAAAGATGGATGGTTTCTGAACATCCTTCCCTCCAGCACCCTCCCTCTGCTTCAACAACAGCTTCAACAGCTTCCCACATGTTTTCATTCAGATCTGTAACACCCACAAAAACTAAGTGTCCTTCATCAGGCTCCTGGTTGCCATTTTCAAGGCCCCTTACTTTTCTCTTGCTGAAGCAGCAATGAAGCAGAGTTTTGGGAATCTAGGGCTTTCACATAAATAAATTCCAAGGAAGAGCCAGAGCTGTGAATCTTCCTTGGAACAACTCACACAGGACAGTCCCAACTGCACTAAAGGCAATGCATCTCCTTGAAATTCCTCCTGCATTGCTGCTGGAGGCTCAATCACTGCATCAGCACTGACAGCACCTGCTCTCTGGAGCACCCAGAGTCGATGTGTTTATTCCTCTGACTCACTACCTGCCAAGTAACCCTGATTAGGAAACAGAGACAAACTTGACAGTAAAAACATTTTTCTTCCCTATGCATGAGAAAAGCAGAGATTCTTTCCAGCAAGGAACTACTACTTTTCTACTTAGGCAAGTATGACTCTAACTTCTATTGTTAAGTTTTCTAACAAGGTGATGCAGAAACTGACAAATTTTCTCAAAATAATCTCTTTAGTAGAGGGCAATGAAAACAATCCTTTACACTTCACACAAAACTCTCCATGTTATTTTTGAAGACACTGGCCTCACTGCAACTGATAAGAGAAGTCTTCATTAAGGACAGCTGGTGCAAACACTGCTCCTCATCCTTCTCTCCTGGCCTGGCCAGAGCCAGGAATTCTGCCCCCGAGCACAGACAGGTGAGGGAACAGAAAACTGCTCCTGGCAATGCCCCCAGGCTCCTGCCCTGCTGGGGTCAGGGTGTGCCCCTCACCAGGGCACTGCACAGTCACAGCATCACAGCCTGCTGACATCTGCTGCTCTCCCTTCACACAGAGGAACATCCACAGCCACCAGGAAGCCCAGGACAAAGCCACTTGCACTGAGAGCCCACCCTCTGCACAGGGAGAGAGCTGCATTCCCACACACCCCCACTCAGCCTGCAAACCCCCATGCTGAGCAGGGCAGAAATGGGATCTGCTTGGAAGGATTCCCATTCCCTGCACACACTGACCTTGGAGCACAGCTTTCACTCTGCTAAGTGCCACCAACATTACCATTTTCTTCCCCTCCAGGCCTGACTTCAGAAATGGGTTTGCACTTTGTGAAATGCTGAGAAGATTTAAGGCCTAATTTTCATCAAACTACCCAAGGCTCAAAGTCCAGTTAGAACATACTTGATCTTTAGAACATGCTGAGCTCTTCAACCCCTGCACTGTGGAATTGTTTCTGGGGACAGCCAAGGGGAAACAAAGCAGATGGAGAAGGAGAAGGAGGGGAGACAGAAGATTTGTCCTGCACCAACATGACCAGGACAGAACAGCAGTGGAGTGAAGCAGAGCCCCTCAGCTCAGGGCATGTGCAGCCCAGGGCACAGCCAGCAGGGAGCCCACAGTGCCCACTGCTGCACTGCTGGGAGTGTGGCCCGGGACACAGCCAGCAGGGAGCAGGGAGCCCACAGTGCCCACTGCTGCACTGCTGGGAGTGTGGCCCAGGACACAGCCAGCAGGGAGCCCACAGTGCCCACTGCTGCACTGCTGGGAGTGTGGCCCAGGACACAGCCAGCAGGGAGCAGGGAGCCCACAGTGCCCACTGCTGCACTGCTGGGAGTGTGGCCCGGGACACAGCCCGCAGGGAGCCCACAGTGCCCACTGCTGCACTGCTGGGAGTGTGGCCCAGGACACAGCCAGCAGGGAGCCCACAGTGCCCACTGCTGCACTGCTGGGAGTGTGGCCCAGGACACAGCCAGCAGGGAGCCCACAGTGCCCACTGCTGCACTGCTGGGAGTGTGGCCCAGGACACAGCCCCCAGGGAGCCCACAGTGCCCACTGCTGCACTGCTGGGAGTGTGGCCCAGGACACAGCCAGCAGGGAGCCCACAGTGCCCACTGCTGCACTGCTGGGAGTGTGGCCCAGGACACAGCCAGCAGGGAGCCCACAGTGCCCACTGCTGCACTGCTGGGAGTGTGGCCCAGGACACAGCCAGCAGGGAGCCCACAGTGCCCACTGCTGCACTGCTGGGAGTGTGGCCCGGGACACAGCCAGCAGGGAGCCGGGAGCCCACAGTGCCCACTGCTGCACTGCTGGGAGTGTGGCCCAGGACACAGCCAGCAGGGAGCCCACAGTGCCCACTGCTGCACTGCTGGGAGTGTGGCCCGGGACACAGCCAGCAGGGAGCCCACAGTGCCCACTGCTGCACTGCTGGGAGTGTGGCCCGGGACACAGCCCCCAGGGAGCCCACAGTGCCCACTGCTGCACTCCCTGGGGAGTCTGGAGCAGGGAGCCCTCCCCAGGCACACCCTGCACTCCCTGGGGAGTCTGGAGCAGGGAGCCTTCCCCAGGCACACCCTGCACTCCCTGGGGAGTCTGGAGCAGGGAGCCTTCCCCAGGCACACCCTGCACTCCCTGAGGAGTCTGGAGCAGGGAGCCTTCCCCTCGCACACCCTGCACTCCCTGAGGAGTCTGGAGCAGGGAGCCTTCCCCAGGCACACCCCATGAGCCCTGCACCCGCTCCCTCCACCTGGGCCAGACTGGGCTCCACTGCCCTCCTGATCCCACCTCATGGGAGAAATTGATTGAACTCCAAGTCACAAAAGGAAAGGTTCTTGAACTACTCTCACTGGTAAGATTTATACTGATCCATTAAAGCAGTCCAAAGAAATTAACATTTAAGATTCAATATCATAATGGATCCAAGTCAGCACCACTTGTCCCCTACAAAATTAGGCATTAACCAAAAAAAATAGTAATCCATTTATCACTAGGAAGCACCAGAATTCAAGCTGAAACAACAGAACTGTAGGATTTAAATTACTCAAATAAATCAATTAAATCTAGCAGTGGTCACATAGAAGATTAGATCTATCTACATTCTATGATCTTCATCAGAGAAAAATTCTCTCACGAAACAAAGCCCTCAACTAAACTATGCTTCTTGTCACTTACAAAGCCAAGAGCCTCATTGACTTCCAGCTCCAAGTTGATTTCAGAGAAAAAGATGAAAGTGCATTTGTCTTCTATAGAGACAGGAACACTCATAGAATTCCCACCAAATCACTGAGTAGCTTCTGATCAAAAGAAAACAGATAATACAAGGAGCTTCACGTATCTACTGCTGTGAGCATTTACCAAGTCATATTTATTCTGTTGTTCCTGTCTTCTAAAGGGATGTGAAGCTCAAAAATGAATTAAAAACAAACAGAAAAGTAGCTCAGAAATCGAGTTGAAAGCACAGCACTCCAGTACTTTCCTTACTCAAGAAAACTCACATTTTTAGGCTTTCAATACCTGTATTTTTCCCAGCTGGTGACTTCACCAAAAGAATGTTCCTGCAAGGTGACCATCACCACTGGACAAAATCCCTCTATTCAGAATCTCCCCTGCACACATCCACAGGAAGGATCTTGAAGAAAATCTTTACTACCATTCTTTCCCCCACAGAATCCTGACATATCTGTGACTCCCCACACACTGGCAGAGATTGTACCTTCCAGAGCAGCTAACCAGAAGCAGAACCAAAATAAGCTTGGAAAAGCTGCACATCACTTGAGGGGACAGTAACCTTCAGCCAGAACACTGCAGGGTTTTTCTGAAGTGTAAGCACTCATCTTTGACAATGCTTCTGTGACACCACAATTTCTCTTGCTCTGTTCTCACACTGCTCCCCTCCAGGGCTACGAGCCTGGTCACACACAGTCACACCTTTCCAGCTGCCAAACCAGAGAGAGTAGCCATAAAATTTCATCAATACCTTGCAGAATTAAAGCTCTTCACTAGATCATCTAAAATCCGGTTGTTTTTCAGGTCAGATTCTGAGACTGCCTATTAAAAAAAGAAAGAAAGAAAAAAACAACCCAAAGAAACAAACATTCAAATGCAGTGAAAACAGCAAGTGCCCAGAAAATGTTCAAGTGATCAATAACTTGATTCTTGGCTTGATGCCTCAATTACTCCCACTAAAGTGCTACAGGAATTGAGATGCTTGAAGGGTGAACACTTCTTCCCCCAAAATATCTCATATTAAAATAACTGTCTGAGAACTTAGTCTGACATATTAAGGGTAATAGGTAAAACCAAAGCATAAAGCTAAAGCAACAAAGCCCAGTGTGCCCAGGCTCCAACAATGGTTTAGGTGGTAAGAAGCTTAAGCAACAAAGTGTGAAAACTGATGAAGGGAAATAATATTCTGATTATGGAATGAAAATATGAATTATGAGATACCTTTGTGCATTCAATTCATTATTTTTAAACAATTTCTGATTTTTGCCTCAATGCAAATCTCTCTGCTCTTCTTTTTAAAAAAGCTTTTTTTTAAATTTTTTTTTTTTTGAGATGAAATGGGGCCACTCACACACAGAAAATAAAGTGCTGATGTTCCAGCACTGCTGGTTTAAATGATGGAGTATTTTAACAAATTAATGTTAAATTTTGTGACAGATTGTACACACAGCCCTGAGCCAAAGCCCAGGCCTGATGCTCCATCCCCCTGTGCCTGCACTGACAGAGGAGCTCCTCTGAAACAGGACAATTCCAGATGCCAGAGCACCACACTTTGCCCATGCAATCAGAATTGATTATTTGGCATAGTCCAAAGGGAAAAGCTCCTGAGATTTGCCAAAAGATAAAAAAGAAACTGCCAAAAGATAAAAAATAAAAAACCAAAGCCACACTTACCACACAGCACGTTGGACACTGCGTTTTGTAGGACAAAAACTTGCGGATACAGAGGGAGCAATCTGGAAAAGGGAAATGCATCATTTTGAACATTATTCCAATTCTTCCCCGGCTCTTCTGGCCCCTTCCAGAACAACACCAACTTGTTGTTGAAAGAAGAGGCTAGAAAGGAGGGGAGACAGCACCGAAATGCTCAGACACCTTAATGTCATCTCATCACCACAGGATGCCTCAACAGACTCCTTGGTGAAACAGGCCATAAGCTTCACATTGTCACAGTAAATTTCTGTTTGTTACACTTTGTCAATTTCTCCATCAGCTTTCACAGCCACTTAAGGATTTAAAAAGTCTCATCATTCTCCAGGAAAAGACATTCCCTCACTAGATCATCATGGGTCAGAATCTTAGCACTGAACACACTGAGCAGCAGCTCCTACAAGAGATCTGTATTTCACAGACCCTCTGGGAATGCATCTGAAAAGCAGCAGAAGCATTAATTAATCCCAGAATGGTTTGGGTTGGGAAGGACCTTAAAGCTCATTTCATCCCACCTCCTGCCATGGGCAGGGACATCTTCCACTAGACCAGGTTGCTCCAAGCTCAATCCAACCTGGCCTAATGCACCAATTAACACTTAAAACCACAAATCCATCTAAATGCTCAAAAATGACTACATATATAGTAAGAAGTGATATAGGATGAGAGACCCATAAAGAAAAGAAACAAACTCTAACTGTATGAACACGAATGAAGTGGCAGATCCAGCATCTGACACCCCAGCACCTTCCATGAGCCAGGCCACGTGTGCAGTGATTGCTGCTTGGAGCCCCTGTGCCCCAGGCAGGCTGGACTGCCAGCAAGAGCAGAGAATTTCCAGTTTTGTGGCTCCCCACACTGGTTTCAATGGTGACAGCTTTGCCAAGCTAATCTACACTTCATTACAAAACTACAATGTCCCCCTTCATGGAAGGAAGTGCCACAATTTCTGAACCAAACAATTACAAGCATTTATCTTAACGTGAGAAAAGGCAAAGTACTTCCCCCCTAATCTGGCTTCAGCAAACTGCTTGGGGCCAGGTTCCAGCAGACATGGCCCAGGGCAGACAGAGCACCATGGAAAATTTGAGCTCCTAATGCTCTCCACATAGAGCTTGGCACTTGTATCACCCTCAAGATGTTAAGAAAGATATTTAAATGAAGAATGCCAGACGCCACATGTTTGTATTACAGCAGGAACTACACAAGGGAAGGTTCTGGCCGCTTCCATCTTGCAAAGTTCCTCCCAGCTTCCACTGCAAAGAGAATCACAGACCCCTAGGATGGTTTGGGTGGGAAGGGACCTTAAAGCCCAGCCAGTCCCACCCCCTGCCATGGGCAGGGACACCTTCCACTATCCCAAGTTGCTCCAAACCCTGTCCAGCCTGGCCTGGGACATTTCCAAGGATGAGGCAGCCACAGCTTCTCTGGGCAACCTGTGCGAAGGCATCACCACCCTCCCAGGGAACAGTTTCTTCTGAATCTCTAATCTAACCCTGTCCTCTGTCAGTGGGGAGCCATTCCTTGCTGGTACTCCAGCCCCTTATAAACAGTTTTTCTCCATCTTTTCTGCAGGCTCCAGAACCTTCTCTCGGCCAGGCTGAACGATGCCAACCCGCCCAGCCTGTCCTCACAGTTCACACACGGGGCAGCGCAGGCGATGTCCCCGCAGCCCTGTGCGGCACTCACAGCTGTGCGAGCACTGCGGGATGATCACGGCGATGCTGAAGTAGTCGAAGCAAATCCCACAGCGCAGCAAGTCATCCACGGCCTGCAGGGAGAGCGGGGTGAGCAGGGGCGGCCGGACGGGCAGGGTGCCCCGGCGGCGGGGCTGGCTCAAGGCCCGGGCGGCGCGGGGCGAGCGCGGATCGCGGCCGTGCGGGCACCGGCTGC
>WAAE01023203.1:184591-204238 GCA_013400495.1 Nicator chloris
GCGGTGCAACCCCGCGGCCCGGTACAACCCCGCGGCCCAACCCGGCCCAACCCGGCCCCGCTCCGAGCGCCGGCGGGTCCGGAGCCCGCGCGCAGCGCCGCGCGCTTCCGCCCGCGCTTCCGGCACGGCCGGAAAGTGCCGGGAACGGGAACAGCGAACCGGGAACAGCCGGGAACTGCCGGGAACAGGACCAGCGAACCGGGAACCGCCGGGAACTGCCGGGAACGGGAACAGCGAACCGGGAACCGCCAGGAACGGGAACAGCGAACGGGGAACGGGAGCAGGGAACAGTGAACCGGGAACGGGAACAGCGAACCGGGAACCGCCGGGAACCGCCGGGAACGGGAACAGCGAACCGGGAACGGGAACAGCGAACCGGGAACCGCCGGGAACCGCCGGGAACAGCGAACCGGGAACGGGAACAGCGAACCGGGAACCGCCGGGAACAGCGAAGCGGGAACCGCCGGGGGAGCGGGGATGGCGAACCGGGAATTGCCAGGGAAGCTCGGGGAGCGGGCTGGGGCCCCGCCGCTCGTTCCCCCCGTGTGCGCTAACCCCGGTGTTCCTCTCCCTCCCGGCGGAGCCCCGGGAGGGGCCGCAGGCTAAAAATACATGGCCTGATAGCTGAAACCCACAAAAAGGGCAGGTGGTGAGCGATCAGAGCTGAGTGCGCCCCGTGCGCCGCCGGGAGGTTCAGTAATTGCCACGGAGTTCGGGGGAAATGAACGCATTGCCCAGGTCAGGTAGGATAACGGGGCAAGGCAGAGCGCAGTGCGGGTGCAGCTGTGGCTGCAGAGGTGCAGAGCCAGCCCCGGGTGCAGCTGTGGCTGCAGAGGTGCAGAGCCGGCCCCGGGTGCAGGTGCTGCCTGTGGCACTCAGGGCTCGCTGACAGGGAGCGACCCCGGTCCCCTGGCCCGTCTTCTGGCACACTTCACACTGTTAAATATTCCTGTTGATTTCAGTGGTTAGAGCAGAGGTTTTTTACAGACACACACCTGAAGCACATGTAAGCATTTTTTGGACTAGTCTACAGAACAGTACTTCCTCCCTCTGCTTACTTCATTTCACAGGTGTGTTTTAAGCCCTTCACTTATTGCAGCTGCACTCAAACGTGCTCTTACCTGAAAACTGTGTGGACCGCTGCCTGATTTCTCCTGAGTTTTTCCATAGCAGTGGAATTTGTATGCTCTTGCTCCTGATCTGAGCTAGTCTGATTTTTGAATCAAGCCCAACTCCCTCAACTGACACTCAGTAACACTTATATATATCTGTATGAAAGGTACTTCATGACCCTCATGATGGAGAGGGTCAGAAGAAACCACCACAATGGTCTCTGCTGGCCTTGGGCACTGTGAGTCTCTGAATTTATATATTTGAATGGATGTGATTACTGCCTGCCCCTTGCCAAAAGTGTTGGAATTTACAGAATAGTGTCATTGCCACTTAAGTGCCTGTTAGTTTCACCTTAAGGAATTCATTTCTGCTTCCTCTGTGAGCTGTGACCTAATTAATGTATCAAACTCCTGCAATTTTCTGTTCTCTTCGTTCCCTCATGCACACAGCAGATCTGGGTTCACACATTCTGACAGGAGCAGATGGGAATTAACTCACCCAGGAGTGGGCACAGAGGGTTCATGGGTCCATTTCTGAACACGTTTATTTTTTGTTTAAGTGGGCTGATGAAGAGCAAAGGGCAGTGGATTTACAGCCAAGCACCAAACACACAGACCGCTGCTGAATAAAACACAATTTAAACTATTTCCGTGGTAAAAGCACCATGTAAAAGAACCCTGGAAAAATCTGTGCTTTCACCTGAATCCTGCACGCTGCAGAAGCTGCAGAGCATCTATGTGCTTAGGTTGTGTGGTAGGATGATCCCTCCAGGCCCATGGTGTGTGAGCACGTTCCTGTTGGATGCAGAGCTCTGGCTGTCCCACCATGGCAGGGTGATCCCTCCATGGTGTGTGAGCACGTTCCTGTTGGATGCAGAGCTCTGGCTGTCCCACCATGGCAGGGTGATCCCTCTATGGTGTGTGAGCACGTTCCTGTTGGATGCAGAGCTCTGGCTGTCCCACCATGGCAGGGTGATCCCTCTATGGTGTGTGAGCACGTTCCTGTTGGATGTAGAGCTGTGGCTGTCCCACCATGGCAGAGTCACCACCAGGCTCCTGGCAGCCCTGTGGCAGTGCCACACTGCCCGAGAGCTTGGCCAGCAAAGCTCCCTGCCCGGCTGGAGCCTGCCTGAGCACATCCCTGGGAGCCCTGCCGGGTGAGGACAGCTCTCCTCCTCTGGAGGAACACTTCCCGCTGTTTTATTGGCACTCTGGGCTTCAGTGTAGCAGGAATAAACTGCTTTATCCTGCTGAACGACCAAGTTACGACTTGTTATTATACACAGAACATATCTCCTCCTTCCAAGCCTCTGAAATACTCATTTAAATTAAAATACCAGGAGGTCCCAACTGCATTTTCATAAACTTGTTGCCCTCTTCTGTTAGCAGAGAAATGTATGGAAAAGCTTATTTGGAGGTGGAGCAGCCTGACACAAAGCAAATCTCCAAAAGCTACTGATTTTCACTTGTGTTGTCGAGACAAAATATTTAAGTGGAGTTTTATTTAATTCCCATCTGGTTGTGCAAAAGTTAATAATGTAAAGAGCATTTGTTCCCTGTGGTGCTCAGTGCCTCGTGCAGAGCTGTTGTTTTCCTCCATGCCCTGACAGACAAACAGCTCATCCTCAGCTGCCTTTAGTACGTGGATCTTGAAACGAAAACCTAACATCCACCAAGGTCTGCCCCGGGTGTACACAGATGTACAAATGCACCACAGAAACAAGCCTCTGAACACCAGCATGTAGATTGGATGAAAAATCAGCAGAAGAACACACTGTACTTAAAAAGAAAATATCAAACCTCAAACCAGAGAAAATTTTGAGTTAATTGTTTCTAAGAATTATCAGAGATTCTTTAGTATTTAAAGCAGTGGAAAGTTTCTCATCATGTCATTATTGTCAACCTGAAACCATGGGTAAAATTGTTCAGAAATATTTAACATTGACCTTGCTCTGCCCTTGTGTTAAAGTTGGCAACCATTTATTGATTTCTACAGACTAAATTTAGTCTGATGTTGAGACTTTTGGAACAAAAAGATCCCACATTGTTGTGGTTTAACCCCAGTCAGCATCCAAGCGTCACACAGCTGCTCCCTCACCCCCCCACCAGTGAGACTGGGAAGAGAATCAGAAGGGTAAAAGTGAGAAAACTTGTGGGTTAAGATAGAGACAGTTTAATAGGTGAAGCAAAAGCCACAAGCACAAGTAAAGCAAAGGAATTCATTCACTACCTTCCATGGGCAGTCAGGTGTTCAGCCACCTCCAGGGCAGCAGGGCTCCAGCACATGTAAAAATTCCTTGGGAAGACAGACTCCAATGAGCCCCGTCCTGCGTACTGAGTATGATGTCCCATGGTCTGGAACATCCCTTGGGTCAGTTGGGGTCACCTTCCCTGGCTCTTTGCCCTCCCAGGCTCCCATGCACTCCCAGCTTTTTTGCCAGCGTGGCAGTATGAGGAGCAGGAAAGGCCCTGGTTCTGTGTGAGCCCTGCTCAGGCAGAGCAAAAACATCTCTATTTATACTCACTGTGTTCAGCACAAATCCCAAACACAGCCCCATACCAGCCCCTGGGAAGAAAATTAACTACCCCAGCCAAAAGCAGCAGGAGCAGGTGCTGGGCTGGAGCAGCCAGAGGATGTCCTGGAGTGAAGCATCAGAGCGCTGCCAGGGCTCTGGGCTCAGCCCTGCAGGACCTGCTGCTTTTTTGCACTGCCATATTCAAAGCCAACAGACTGCAGAGGTGGCTGCAGAGGTGCTGGATTTCATTGCTGTTGTTAGTTTTTGGTGAAAAAACTGCTGGTCCCGTAAATGTTTTAAAAATCATGAATAATGTCACTAGCTCTAAACTACTGCAGTATAAAAAGTCCCACACTGATAATCCATGCACACTTAGACACAGTGATAGGTCTGTAATACCTTCCATTCTCTTTGATTGTCTCCCAACAGTGTATTCCATTGCCAGCTTTGTGCCTTAAAGTCACTCTTTGGCTGTTTGCTTCTTAGCCTGGGCGCAATTCCCTTCCCCACCACTCAAAATAAACCAAGAAAAGAAAAAAAAAAGCTGAATTAAATTAATTCAGCTGCTTGCAGAATTGTGAGGATGCTGAGCGTTCTGGGAACGAGTACCAGCAAGAGCCCAGAAACAACATCCCAGCCCCAGGAAGGCGAAGACCCTTCCTTCTCAGTGGGAGATGACTTTCCTTCCCAGTGCCTCCTTTGTGTCAGTGACTCCCTGGGCAGATATTCCGTGTCTCTGGGTGGACACAACACTCTGTGCTCTGTATCCCACCAGAGACCTGCCATGGAGGCCACAGGCAGGGCCTGACAAATAGGACACAACAATTTGCATTCCCATGCAGAGCAAATGGGTAAATCAGGTGAAATCCCAAGGCAAGAAGTAAACATGTTAATACAAGTGTTTCTCAGTTGACATTCCATCTCTCCTGCACAGGTTTAGCCTTTTTCAGCTGAAGGACTTGGGAGCAGAGTTTGGATACAAATTGTTCCCTGTCCCTTGTGCCACGTGGCTGCTGATTTGCCACCAAAATGCCCATCACTGGGACTTCATTCCTTTGCTAGAAACTGTTTGGGTTGTCCTGCTGCTGTATGTGTCACTTCATTTCTGCCTTCCCCTGTTCCCACACATGAAGCAGTTCTCAACCTTTGCAATGCAAGGGTAGCAGACCTCCCTCCACTCCATCTCTATGCCAGGGTAAGACATTCCCCAAACATGCCCCTGCTCCACTGAGGGTTCATTCATCCTCCCCATAAATTACAGGCAAGTGCAGGAGAGGCGGGAGAGTTCCTCATGGGGCTCTTCCCCCCCAGCACTTCCCAACTGTGATTCAGTTAAGGACACAACTTTCAGCAACAAGGCTTCCATGCTTTGCCATGGCTCATGAAGTCCTGGCCCTGGACCTTCTGCACAGAGGTGCCCGAGGGCAGGGGTCCATCCTGCCTCCCAGCAGCCCTGTCCCTGTGCTCCAGCAGTGCCCAGCACTTCCAGCACTGTCTCACCAAGAGCCACTGGAGATGAATTTCCCTGGGCCATGGGGCCTGAGCAGAGTCTGGCTGCTCCTCGTGCCACTGTGTGTGGCACCTGTGTGTCCCCTACAGCTCAGCTCGCCCTGCATTTCGCTGGTGAGCTGCTGCTCATCAGATGAAGGAGGGTAAAACTGTCAGAACAAGGAACTATGAAGAAACAATTTCCAAAGCTTCTGCTCAGCTTAGCCTGTTTATGCCTGGATTTATGTGCCAGAATGAGACTAAACAAAGGGAGGAGGAGCCATTTGTCACAGAATACCTGCAGGAAAAGCAGCTCCAGCCCGTCCATGGGGCTGCAGCCTGCTCTAGTAGTGCACAAACCACTGCTGATGAGGCTGGGGTGAGATGTGTGTTGGGATTGACGCCAGTGGTGAAAAACAAAACCTCTCCAGTGTTGGCAGCTGAAACACCAGGTAATTACTTAATTGACTCCATGATTTCCACCTTGGAGCAGCAGCCTGCAGCACTCAGGCTAAAAGCAGAAGCCCATTATAATTTTGGCAGCAGTTAATGTCCCAGCCCATGGAAAGCAGAAACCCAGAGCATGGCCTGGAAGCTGAGAGACACCCTGCACCCATCCATCCATCCCTCCATCTGCCAGGAGCACTCACCTCTGCTGGACCCAGCAGCTGCTCCTGCTCTGACCAGAGACACAGACCCAGAGTGTCCAGAACTGAGACACCCAGGCGGGGAAATGAGACCGAAATTCAAGACGTATCAATAGAAATTCAGTGCAGAAGTGAATTAGCCTCGTTCCCTGCTGGGTGATACTGGGCAGACTGGCAGCCACAGGAGTCCTGCTGGGACTTGGGGAGGTGGGAGCCTTGGGATGGGCATGGGGAACCACATCCACACAAGGTTTAAATTGGGATCAAGAGGCAAACAAGTGAGCAAAGTTATAAAGATGCTGCAGAGTACCACTGCCAGAATGGGAAGTTCTGTGGGCATAAAACCACATTTGGGGGCCACTTTGGCTGTTTGGTTTGTAAAACACAGACAGCCAGCCCACACCAACGCATTGACACAGCAAAGGGATGCAGATCCTGGGTCTGTCACTGCGCTTGCTGCCAACAGCCCTGTCCTGGGGAAGGCACCAGCACCCCAGTGTCAGGCAGCCTGGTCTGGAGGGCACAGCAGTGGCACCAGAGGCTGCCACACTGGGCACAGCCACAGCCCAGCACTCAGCTAATTCAGCTGGCAGCACTGGACATCACTAACCTCAGCTTTAGACACAGGTAAGTGTCCAGTTCAGCTGACTTTGGCAGCAGCTGGGCCGGGGACAGTGTTTGGCTGTGCTGCTGTCAGCTGAGGGCAGCAGTGCAGCAGGGCCAGCAGGGCTGGAGCCAAAGCCACGAGCAAACAGCACAAGGGAAGGGGTGGCTGCACACAAGGCTTGTCCCCAAAAGCCCTGTGAACAATGTATAACTTCTTACAGGAAACCATCATTTATATAATTCCCATGGACTTCAGTGGCCACACCAGGGAGGAGGGAAGGCATTAGTCATTCTCTAGCAGATGTTTTGAATTACGTAAGTCTTAATATTTTTTCTTTCTTTTAAGAAAAAAGCTGCATCTCACCCTAGAGCCTTGTGGAGAGCCTCCTCACCCTCAGCCAGTGCCACAGCCTCACAACTCAGTGCTGCCATGCTCTGTGGCACAGCTCTGCCAGCTTCAGCACTTGCCCAATCACTGCTAAAGATATGATTTTTATAAAGGCTGTCTTGAAGGGGGTGAAAAAAAAATGGATGCAACAACAGTTTAGAGACAGAAATCCAACACAAGTTTCATCAGTGCTCAGCAGCAGCAGGTAGGGGGTGGGTAATGCTGCCAAGGACAGTTACTTCTTGTCAGCTGAGACACATCAGGGAGGGAAACAAGCTCGTTAGCTCTGAGCAGGACAGGAAGGTTTGGGCTGGGGACCAGCACTGCTGACAGCCCTTTCCTGGCAGCTCACAGGGAGCACAGGGCTCTGGCCAGGCTGCAGAAGCCCATCCAGTCCCATCCCTCACCACACGAGCTCCCTGGGACAGCAGCCAAAGGATCTGCACCAGCTCCCAGCCAAGCTCAGTCTCATCAAAATGTCCAAGTGCCCCAGGCAGCTGCATATCCTAATTAAGGAATTTATCTTCCTTAGCTACAACCGGACACGTTTGCATGTCCAGAGATGAGTCTCATGGGGCTGGGGTGGAATTAGGAGCTGTCAGAGGGTGCCTGGCCTTTGGATGCTGTCACGAGGGTGGTATTAGATTTAAAGGTCTGGGATAAGCTTTGCTCCAGAGCCCAAGCTTATTTCCAACACACAAACCTCCACTGATTTTGCAGCATCAAGGACTCCAAGCTCAACTCTCTGGAATATTCCTGGGGAGGGAAGAGGCATCTCTGTGGAAAAGAGCAAGGCTGGTTTACCTGCAGTGCTTATGCTGATCTGATGCACG
Organism: Nicator chloris; assembly: GCA_013400495.1. Taxonomy (NCBI): domain Eukaryota; kingdom Metazoa; phylum Chordata; class Aves; order Passeriformes; family Pycnonotidae; genus Nicator; species Nicator chloris. The sequence goes on from WAAE01023203.1 coordinate 192,182, forward strand.
AGATATTTAAAATCCAGCCAATTACACTTTTATCTCATGAAACACTTAAACCAAAATGTTTCAACAGCTGCTGCCCCCACCCCAGAAGCAAGGGAAGTGATCCCAAAGGGCAGCAGGAATGTGGTGCTGCTTTCCAGCTGAGCTGCGATCATAGACAGGTTTCCAACTGCTCCACACTATTTACAGAAGATGGATAATGCTGCAGTCTCTCAGGCCTGCTAAAGTCTGGTTTCCAGTGTTCCTAGAGTGAGGCTGTAGATGTATATTAAGGGGAAATTAAAAAGTTATCAAAAGTTGGGTAAATACTCTTATTTTCATTCTGTGCCTGCAGCCAGCTCAGGCACAGGATACAGCACAACCTCCCCAGGGGAGTGGGCTCAGCCCTGGCTGCTCCAGGTCCTGCTGGAGCCCAGAGATGGGGACAGCTGGGGGCACCAGGAACACTCCAGACACCCACCAGGTCAGCCCAGGGAAGGCCTCCACTCCGGGGAGATGGGACATTGCTCTGGCTTGTGCTGGAGCAGGGAGCAAAACATTCAAAGAAAAATCCTAAAACTGAAACCAAGCTCAGAATGCATCAAAACCACAGCAGCAGTGGCTGGTGCCAGCACTGCCCCTCCCACGGCTGATGAGCTACGGCTGGGCAGGGCCAGGGGAGCTGACATCTCAAAGGCACTTGGCCAGTTGCAAGAATCAGTCTCATCTGGCAAGTCTTTTCTCCTCTCCCCAGGCACGTGTGGAGCTGGGGTGGCTCCTGCTGCCCTGCCCTGCCCCGGGGGCTGAGCTGCTGGGCAGAGGGCATCAGGCAGGAAAAAGGGCCCTAAATGCCCCAGCATGGGCATGGTCCAGCTACAAGCAATAAATCTACACTCTCAGCAACAAAGCCAAGGTAACAGAACATCTCTCAAATGTTCACAAGACCAGGGAACCCCAGGCAAGTCAGAGCTGCTGCCCAAAAGGATCTGCAGCCATATCTGAGCTGAAACAGCAGCAGGGGCTGCAAAATCCCTCTGAACTGGGATGCTGGGGTGAGCCACTACCCTCAGGTGGCCCCAAGCATCCCACATGGCCCTGGCTCTCACTGGAAGGAATGCTCCTCTCTGCACCCTGAGCTCCCTGCAGGCTCCCCAGTGTGGCCCGTGGCTGTGCACAGATGCCATGCCCAGGGCAGAGCCATGCCCAGGGCAGAGCCTTGCCCAGCCCAGAGCCATGCCCAGCCCAGAGCTCAGCCCAGCCCAGAGCTCAGCCCAGAGCAGAGCCTTGCCCAGCCCACAGCCCAGCCCAGCGCCATGCCCAGGGCAGTTGGACTCAGAGGCCACAGGAGGGACAGGGCAGCCATGCACAGCCCCTGCCATCAGCTCACAGCATGCTCTGGGCACCCACAGCACACTGCTCTGTTTTAGTTTTAAACAGAGATGGAAAATCTTTACCTCATTTGCTAAAAGCATTTTAATGTCTTTGCACACTGAAAATAATATTAAAATGTATTAGTAATTTGGATTATTTGATTCAGTCAGCAGGACTGAGAGCACTTGTTTCATTTTGAGTCCAGGTTCAAAGCACTAATCACTAAGTTCTGCATCATTTCCTTTACATTTCATTTCTATGTCATTTTTTCATTCATTAGCTGTGAGTGTGACAGGTGCCAGAGTGCCCTTAGGTGCCCCTTGGGGCACACAGAGTGAGTGGCTCTTGGGCCCATCCATATTGGACTACTGGATAAATCCCAGTTAAAGCAAGTGACCCTCAGAGCGTTCCTTGGCAGTCAGCTACCCCGGAGATGACTGGAGGAAGCTGAGAGCTCCTTCCATCACCTCAGAGGGCTCCAGTGTGGCCTGAGGAGCTGGTGAGGCAGAGGCACGGCCTGGCAGTGCCACCCTGCAGACCGTCCTGCTGCAGCCCCAGCAGCCTCAGCCCAGGGGCACTCCCAGAGCTAACAGCAAGTGCTGTGCTATTCCTGCCTAGCAGCAGAGAGCAGGGCCAGCTGCCACAGCAGCTGCCACCCAGCCCTCTCTGGGGCCATTTCAGCAGTTTTGCGTTTGACAGAAGTCCCTGCCCTCATCCCTCAGGAGCGGGATGGGGATGGGACAGCCCGGTCACTGCTCGGTGTGCTCCAGGACCGTGACACCCCCTGGTCTCTGCACGGCCCCAGCATCCCCGCGCTGCCAGCACGCCCTGGGACAGCCCGGTCACTGCTCGGTGTGCTCCAGGACCGTGACACCCCCTGGTCTCTGCACGGCCCCAGCATCCCCGCGCTGCCAGCACGCCCTGGGACAGCCCGGTCACTGCTCGGTGTGCTCCAGGACCGTGACACCCCCTGGTCTCTGCACGGCCCCAGCATCCCCGCGCTGCCCTGGGACAGCCTCCCCGTCTCCCGGCGCTCCGCTGCTCCACGCAGGATCTGCTTACACACACTCACCAGCTAAAAGGCATTTTTAACTTGAGAAGGAAATCAACACACGTGTCAGAGCGCAGCAGTGTGGAAAGGTAATTTAAATGCAAATGCTGCATTCGGCCGATAGAAATTAATAAATACATTCAATTTATTGTTCGCACTTAGAGTTAATGATTATTACACCTCACCCGGGTAACTGGACCCTCTGGAGAGAAACAGTTCAGGTGTTAATTTCAGTTCAATCAGGCAGTGGCAGGCCGTGAAGCACCTTCTCCCAGAGCAGAAAGGGAAGAGGGAAGAGGGAAAAGGGAGGATCCGGTCCCCGCGGTGCCCCTCCCGCGGGGCGCTGCTGCCCCCTGCTGGCGGCGGGCGGACACCGCGGGAGCGGGCCCGGGCGGGGGCACCGAGCACGCCCCGAGCACACCTGGCACGCACCTGGCACACACCTACCTGTCACATATCCCGCAGAGGCTACACAAGTGCCGCACACAGCTGGCACACCGCTGGCACCCTCCCGGGCCTGGCCAGGGCCCGGTTCCTCCACACGCACCCGCTGCCCGGGGCCCTGCTGGAGCCACCCCCGGGCTCTCCCCCAGGGCGGTGCCCGGGATGCCCCCGCCGTGGGAACCGGGCCGTGTCGGAACCGGACCCCGCTGCTGCCAGCTGATCTCGGTGGTGACCAGCACAGAGCAGGGCGGACCTGGCAGCCCGGAGCCCACCCTGCACTCACCTCCCCTGGGGCTGAGCCCATTAACCGTATTTAAGGAGGGGTAATTAATGCGGGGTGATGCAGGCCGAGCCCCACCTGCGGCGTACCCAGTCCTTCCCCTGCTCACGGCCCTCACAGACCCTGCTCGAGCATCCCCAGCTGTGTCTGCAGCTGCCCCACCTCGAGGATAGATGACGGATGCAATCAGGGAGGTCTTTGCCTCTCCTCGCTGCCGCGATGGGAGGAAAGTGAAGCCACGAACCCGCAGCAAAAAAAAACCCCAAACAATGGTAGGAGACATAACCCAGCCTGCAGAGTCCAGCACAGTTCCTCACAGCCTGGGTGTGAAGCGCTCTGGGGCTGTTTGTTTAGAATCTGAGTTTCTTATCCCCTCAGCAGCCATAAACAGCACCCAGGGCCCGGCTGCAGGGCAGGAGACAGTGTCTGCATTGCCCAGGGCAGCGCAGGATGCTGTGGGCTGTAGCAGGGTGTGGGGAAAAAGCACAGGCAAGAGGCAGCAAATCTTCTGAAACCACAGACAACGTTTTTGAGAAAAGTTAAGCAGTTTATTCAACAGGATGAGTCCACACCCAACCAGTGGCTTCATCTACATGGCATCACCAGCACACACGAGGACCCACTCAGACACTCTAGCTGACGGCATCTCACCATACGTCACAGAGACAACAGCAGAGGAGGAGGAGGAGGAGGATGCCCGGTACCGTGGGCAGCAGCGGCCGTTCCCCACGGCCTCCCGGCATAACCAACCCCGTCCCCACCAGACCTCACAGCCCAGCCACACAAAGCAAATCAGACTCGGGACATCTACTGCCGCCCCACGAGAACCACAACACTGCTACTTAAATTACACACCTGGGTACAGAACCACCTACCAGGGACTTCAGCCTAAGGAACAAAGTGCAGTCATCGCTGCCCCGGGGCCTAACGGCAGGGCCCTGCTGGCATGGATGGGCTGTGACAGGGCCACGGTGCCACGGTGCTCCCCTCAGCACCACGGCAGGGCCCTGCTGGGACGGATGGGCTGTGACAGGGCCACGGTGCCACGGTGCTCCCCTCAGCACCACGGCAGGGCCCTGCTGGCACGGATGGGCTGGATGGGCTGCGGGAGCCGGGCCCAGACCCCCCTGGCTCTGCACTGCACTGCACAGCAGCAGCTGCCCAGAGCAGCCGCCCTCCGTGGGCTGCCGGCCCGGGGCACAGCTCAGCCTGCCCTGGCTCCGGCGGCAGCTCGGCCGAGCGCTGTCACAGTGAAGCTCTGTGAACTCTGAAGCCCACACACAGTCTACGCCCTCAGGGAGGTACCGAGGATAGAAGTCAGTCACTCACAAACCATGAGCGAGTTCCAGTTATGATGCTCCTACAACGTATGTGGTTCAATTTTGTGCCAAGTTTGCTTACAGAAAAATACATTTCTTCCCTTAAATTTACAGTAGTTAAAACTACACTTGGAATACCATATTACAAAGGGGGAGTTTATTCTCCAACAAAAAGTCTTGGTTCTCTGTTCATTAAACAGAAAAATGGAAGGACTTTAAAAGCAATTGCCCCCAGCACAACACAACTGCCCAGACGAACCCATGTGTGCACAGCCCCCAGGCCTGAACTCCAACCGTTTGTTTTGGTGCTCAAAAAGGCACTTAAAGATAAGAAAACAATTGTATTTAAACAAAACAAAACAAAGGAAAATGAAAGGCAATAATTTAATAGAAAGACACTGGAATTCGTACCGTACGGTCAAAAGTAAGAAGGGAGGAAATAAAACCCCTAATGAGGATGGGTTTGCTCTCAAGTCATCTCAGAAAGCATATAAAAAACAAACTGGTAAACTGAACGTTCTCCAGGAACTAAATGGAAACAAAAGTAAAAATTACTGGCAATAGATACACAGCAATCGTGCCAAATGGGTCCTTCCCACCCTAGCACAGGTCCCTGACCAGCCCAGCCTGGCTGAACATCTGCAGCCGCTGCACCAGGCCAGGCAGTGGCCAGGGGCTGCACCAGGAAAGGGGGATGATGGAGAAATAAACACCAACATGAACCAATTGTGGTCATTACAAACGCCAAGGACGTTCACAGACAAGCACACACAGCGTCTGCCCTGCCAGTGTGACAGGGAGGGACGTGGGCAGAGCTGCTGCCCGCGGGCTCTGCAAGGGGTGCCGGCGGCTTCACTTCCCTTCGGCATTACTATTATTATTACTGGGTTTATTTGTACATTGAGCTACCTACTAAGTGCAAAGATTTGTTGAGTGGCATTGGCTTTATCTAATTTTAGCCTATTTTTGTACAGTTTACAGGTTAACAGTTACTTTCGAGCAGTTAAGCAAGTACAGCAATATTTACAGGGCTGGCAGAGCGGGGCGTGAGGGGACACGTGCGATGGGCACGGGACAGGCACCAGCCGGTCCCAAGGGCCTGCCATGTCAGCTCTGTGCCCGGTGCACAGGGGTGCAGCTGTGGAGGTGCAGATAAGGGGGTGCAGCTGTGAAAGTACAAGCATGGAGGTACAGAGGTACAGGTGTGCATGTCCAGGCAGCCTTGCGTGCCTGCGAGCTCCCCAGCCGAGACACGGGCCACTGCAGGACTGACGGGTTCTGCCACCCTGGCCAGTGCCTCCACTGCCTTCTGGAAGCCAGGCTGCTTCTCCTGCAGAGCTCGCGTCTGCAGTGGTGCTGGAGGGATGAGGAAGATGAAGGGGGGACACAGCAAAGCCCCAGGCAGGGTAGGTGGCTACTGAGTGAGTCAGGAGGGCTTGCAGGCGTCTTTGCGCAGAGCAGCAGGATCAGAGAGAGCAGGGAGGAAGGATGAACGTTAGGAGATATTAGCACGTGACCGTGGGGAAGTGCCAAATCAAACCACAGGGCATTGCATGGAAATCTGTACAAGGAAAAGCTGCAGGAGAAGCACGGACCATCTTGGATTCAGTGCTTAGAGAGTCTGGATTATCAGACAGGACCATGCAATCCTCAGCCTTCTGCATATTTTTTTCTCTGGGTAAAACAAAATGTTGATTCCTTTGCATAAACTCAAACAGTTGTATTATATGGTACAGTACAGAAAGTGCAAAGTAGCACCCATCAGATCAGTTTTGCATCTGATGCGGTCAAACACGGCTCATGCTTCTCATGCAGGACAACCACTCTGACCCGAGACCTCCTCCTTGCTGCTCAGGCCTGACTCTCGAGAGACCATTGGGTTGGGTTTTGATTAAAAAAAAAAAAAGGAAAAGAAGGGGGAAAGGGAGATGAAGAATCTCCAAACTCTGTAAGTTACTCCATGGTTTACCACAGGTTTGGTCACTAGTCCTTGTTCACTCTGAAAACTTGCAGAGAAGCAGCGTTCCACGGTCCTGGTGCAGCCCAGCGTCCTCCTCCTGCACGAGGTGATGGCACACACCTCACTCTGCTCCATTCATGGCACTCATTTCACTCCTTTCCCATTCATGGCACACACCTTGCTTTGTCCCTGCTGCCAGGGCATCAAGGGTACATGAAGACATCTCAGGACTCAGGATTGGAAAGACTCCAGCTGGCCGGACACACATGGTCATGTATGGATTTCCAGCTCTCCTCCGCAGCCCAGCAGTGTACAGACCCCACTGTATTCCTATCCCTTTTTTTTTTTCAATGCCAAGAGGTACAGAAAATAAATTCCAGGGTGGCCTTGTATTGCTTGACACACAGCTGCTGCAGCATGGGCTTCCATGTGCACACAGACAGCCTTGGAAACGCAGACCAACCCACTGCCTCAAGAGAGTACATTTCAGAGCCAGTTTCTGAGGTAAATCTACTGCTTTTAAAAGTCACTGAATTCTGTACACTTTGTTTCTAATATATACTTCTACACCGAGTGTGTTCTCCAGTGCCAACACGTAGACCTGCCATCTCCTCCTGCTGTAGGACTGCAAGCTCGGGAAGTGTTTCTGCATGGATGGGGTGTGTGCACACCTATGTACATACACACACACGTATGTACAGCACCAGGCCCAGGCCTCACACGTGTTCCCTTTCACAGAGGCTCCCCAAGCAGGGCTCGGACGCCCTGCCCGCCCAGCGAGGCTCCCACCGCGGGTGCCGCCGTCCCGCCGCAGTCCCCGTGCCCCGGCCTACATGGTGCCCGATTTATCCGCCGAGCCGCCGGGGAAGAGCTTCTCGGTGGGGGTGACGGCGGGGCTGCCCACCCCCGAGCTGCTGCTGCTGCTGGAGCGGTGCTGCACCACGGGCCGCACCGGCCGCATGGGCGGCGGCCGCAGCTGCGCCCCGGCCAGCCGGGCCGACAGCGCCGGCTTGAAGGTGGTCATCATCTCGGTGGTGGAGCTGCTGCTGCGCCGCATGGCCGCGTCGGGGTCCCGGATCAGGATGGTGTGCAGGGGGCTGGCCGGCTCCGAGTTGGCCGCGCCCATCGGGGGGTTCTTCATGGGCTCCAGCGTGTCCAGGACCACGTCGGGCGCCTGCTTGGCCGTGTTCTGCCGCTCCAGCTCCCGCAGCTCGTTCAGCGCCGTGCTCATCGTCTTCTCGATGTCCTGCAATGCCAAGGGAACGTCAGCACAGGCTGTCAGCACACAGCAGGTGTGCCACAGCAGCACCTGCCCTCCTGCACTCCACCCCACTACCCTGGCAGGCGTGTCTGCAGAGGGGGTCTCTGATCTGAGAGCTCCCAGGGAAAACAGGAGCTTTGGGAGAAGGTGTGAAGCCCAAACTGGCTGCACTAAGGTGCCCTGTCTTCCCTGGGTCAGCAGGAGTTTGGTCACTGGCTCCAAAGGGCACGAATCCTGAGCACCAGGAGTGATGGGGTGAACACCAGCCTGCCCACACAGCACTGAGGTTGGCTTCTCCTCACAAAAGAGGCCCAGCAGCCTCCATCAGACATATGGGGCCTCTGCTGTCCCTGTGCCCACAGGACAACGGCACGTGGCAGGAAGACACACAGGGATGTTTATGGAGTGAGTGGCACAACAGCAGCTCACCAAGGATATTTGAGAGGCAGCAACAAGGCCTGAGGCAGCCGAGGTGAGATTGGCTCCAGCCCCTCACTGGCCACCCACCTTCAGGCTCCAGTCTGTCCACAGGGATCCCCTAGAAGGTGAACCCAGTTCAACCAGAAGCGCCCATGCATAAGGGACTAGCTGCTGCCTATGGCTACAGTGCTGGGGTCTCCTGCACAAATGGAGAGGCCCTAGTTTGCCTTTACTTAAATCCACTTTAACTTAATTAAGACCACTAACTCAGCGAGACCATCAGAGAAGTAATTTAAGACACCAGAGTCAATTGTTTGAGAAGTCACTCTAGTTAATGCTGTCCTGGTGTAGACAAGTCCTTAATTTTATAACATCTACAAAATGCTCAGTGAGCCTCAGGTAATGTTCAAAGGATCAGTTGAAGGGAAGTAACTATCAAGTTAGCTCCAATTCATTCTATTAAGCTCCTAAGATGATGACTGAAAGCATTCTCCCAGAGAAGCCTCAGGACTCCCAAGCCCAGCAGCCCCACCGGCTTCAAGGTGAAAATTTCCATCAGCTGGGTGAGCATCTTCTACAAGAACACCCAACACAGCTGGGTGTGACAGCAGCACTGTAACAGCGTCTGAGGTGAAGGGGCTCCAGGCACTCCCCAGGGACTTCTCCTTCAGCCTCTCGGTCCCTTCCCAGCCCTCTTACCTCAGCAAGAGCTTCTGCTTCCAGGGATTTCTGATCTCCAAGGCTGCTGTGCCGGGTGGATCCACAGGCTGATCTCAGTGGGTGGCTGTCAGCCAGGGCCTTCCTGTCTGGGAAATTGATGCTGCCCGCGCTGCCGAACGTCGCCATCCTGCGCTTCTCGGGACTCTCGACCCTGCCCCTGTTGAGGGGGATCTTGTGGGGGCTGCTGGGGCAGGCTGCTGCTCGAGGAGGGGTGTCTATGCCAGGCCCCATCCCTCGGGGAGGGCTGTGGGTGTCCCCCCCGCTGCGGCGCCGGGGGATGGCTGCACCATCAGACCTCAATCTCACTCTGCAAAGAATCCAGCAGGGCAGCAGGTCAGGCCTGTGAGCCCCACCATGGCTGCAAGGCAATGGCTCAGCCCCGAGCCCAGCTCACAGCAAATTCCAGCCTTCTGGCTTCAGACGACTCAAGCAACAGGGAAGACAAATATTTTAGCCAGCACCAAGAAAGGGACAGCATCAAATCATAGGAGTAGTTTGGGTTGGAAGGGACCTCAAAGGTCATTTTGTTTCAACCCCCTGCCATGGGCACAGACACCTTCCACTATCCCAGGTTGCTCAGGGCCCCACTGTATCCTCTGTAAATGCTAAATCCCTGTTAGCAGTGCACAGGAAATCTCCAAGCTCGTATTACCCTGCAGCGCTTACTAGAGCTTTCCCTCCCATCCTGCCCTTTCCGACACACCATCCACACCTCTGACAGCGACCCCCTCCATGGTCACAGGAATGTGAGTTACCTGCCCATCACTCCCCCAAAGCCATAGTCCATGATATGATCTGTTGGTGACTGGATGTCGTTCTTGGAGGAGGCTTTATCATCCAGCAGTGGCCCACTGCTCGCCTCGCTGTCCGCCTTCTGGCTCAGGCTGTCAGAGAACGCATCATCCCTAGGGAAAGGACACCACACCAGTGACAGGGCTGTGCCCGGGGCAGCCAGGGCCCGGATGCCACGCCAACCTCAACATCACCATTTCAGCAGCTCCACACTTTGTTAACAAGGAGCTGGACCAAGGCCACCACTTCACTGGGAGCCTGGAAACAGTGCACATCTGCCTCCCCATCCCCTGTGATGTGGCTGCCACTGTGATGACTCCTGATACAGTACTTGTAACAGAAGCAGCACCTGCAAAGAGCTCTGGGATCTGCCCCCAGGCCAGGGGAGCACTCAACAATCCAGGTCAACGTTCACAGGGACAAGGCCACTGGTAAGCCTGGGTCACACCACATTGGGCAGCCAATGAGAGATGGGGTCCAGGTACACTGAGGTGCAGGGTTTAGCACTGGTCTTTATCAGCCCAAATGAGAAACAAATGGAACCAATACATGGAGAGGGAGCAGTGAAGGCCAGATTTCTCCCCAAAGGCATTAAACCTCAGCAAAACCGATTATTTTAGGTGACTGAAGTGGACCTTGTGCAAGCATGAGATTTTAACAACCCTCTCTTTACTCACATGTCTTGCACCACGATGTACTGGTGGGGAATGAGCCCGTCCACCCCGTTGTGTCTCCCTTCCCACCAGTCTTCCGAAGCCCGATGGTACAGCAGGAGTGAGGCCCCTTTCTTGAAGGAGAGCTCCCGTGGAGATCGTCCAATGTAGTCAAACTTGGCTATGGCCTCAATCTGCTCCACCTCTGCACAGGAGAGAGGCACGGCCAGAGCAGCTCAGCTCAGCCATACGAGGAGGTTGAACCCCAGAGAGCCACCTCACCAGAGCAGCAGTGCTGCTGCTGCCCAGCGTCCCCAGAGCACCACACTGAGCACAAGCCGCCTTCTTTTCAAACTGATCAGTTCTTATTGTTGTTCCAGGCTTTCTGGGACCTCTTCAGACACACACTACCAGCAATTCCAAACAGCTACAAACCAGATGGGGAGCAGCAGGAATCTCCCTCTGTGCATATGGCATCCTCACTCACACTCCCATTTTCAGCCTTTGGTTACAGAACCCCATTATCTTCCAGCCTGAGATTCTGTCAAGCTGTGCCAGATGCTGTGATCAAACCCCACTTACCTTCTCCTCCCTTCCTTATCCTGGAGGCAGTTTGGCCTGAATTATTGATGAGCAACTAATGCCCCTTTGGGGATCTCCATGGAAATCATGATACCAGCTCCAGCCAGGCAGCTGCTCTGCACCCCACCATCTGCAACACTCTGCCTCACTGTTTCCCCACTTTTCCCAATGTGAGCTCTACCAAACACTTGTGACTCACAAACTGGGAGCTCAGGGCCTGAAATACAGGAGGGCTGAGGCAGAACTTCACTTTGGAAGGTCACGAGCACACCAGGGTCCTCTAAGCCTCTGGCCAAGGGTGTCACAGCAGGAGCTGTGGGGCACCCAATGGCACTGAGGAGCCTGTGAAAGAGCCTGGCTGTTACGCAGGTCTGTTTCCAGCTGGAGGACACTGAATCCTACAGAAACCATTGCAACAACTGCAAAGCAGCAACAGTGTCTCTCTCCTTATTAACCATAGGGACCCACAGCGTGCCTTGCTAGGGTGGCAGACTGCTGCCACTCCCCAGCCACCCCTGGAGCACTAACAGGCCTTGATTATCTGAGACACTGGATCATTTCAATCCCCACCTGGAGACTGGCATACAGAAAATGACAAAGCAGAAGAAGGCAAGCCCACCCAGTCCCTCCAGATCTGCCTCATTCTCATTAAACATGGAAATTTGCTCTGCCCCATCACTGACTGTGGACTCAGCAGCCATCAGCTTGTGACTTAACACTTTGCTCAGGGACCAAAGCCACACGGAGGAGGGGACACCAAAGGAGGACATGGGACATGCTGCACTGGACCCTTGCCCCATTCCAGCCCCACCTGGGACAGGCCAAGCCACTTCAGCAGATTCATCTTCCCCACCTTAAGCGACCCCCACATGAGGGCAGAGTGTCTGGGAACACCACAGGGTGGTCAATACAGAATGTTCTGGAGGAGACAGAGCCAGGAGGGCTCCCACAGCCCTGACACAATGCTGGGCTACCAGTAGGGAGTGTATGCAGGGCAAGGGGGAGAGGGGATATGTAAATCCACAAAATACAGCCACTCCTCTGCTCTATACTTGGCACCACAATTAATCACTCGGAAACCCCGATTGGAGCCATTAACCTGGCCACCCAAGTGTGAAATTGCCTGCACAGCAGCTCCCTTGCCTCCCTTTGCCAGGCCTGTCAGTTCCTGCCTAAGGCTGAGAGCAGGCCTGGAGCAGCCCCACGTGCCCTTCCCTGTGCCCAGAGC
>WAAE01023206.1:0-15037 GCA_013400495.1 Nicator chloris
ATTTTATTAAAATATAAGTTAGTATCATTCAAATTTCTATCTCTTTTCTTCAAACTCTCAAAAAACAATGAAGAAGTCTCTTTTCTTCATGAGCATGGGAAAAAATAAAGCAGAAATACCTGTGGCTTAAGTCACTACAGGAATTCTTTTTCATCAGTTGTCCCTGTGTTATAATTTTGTATTTTAACATTTCAACAGTTCCTGAATAAATAAGATTGTGGTCCTTTGGACTGATTTCCTGATTGTGGTCCTTTGGACTGCTCCTTGCCTTTTATTATCATATCTCTTGAATTTCGGTGTAGAAATTCAGTAGAGAAATTCAGAAAAGACAACTGTAGGTTGTGGTAATGGTTTAGGAAGATGTTGCTCAGAAACAAAAAAAAAGCATGACTTCAAATCCAAACAGTTAAAATTGTGGTAGAATATGGGCAGTACTAATAATGAAAACATTTCTCACAGAAGAATGAGTCTGCACAGCTGATAGATAAGGGCCCACTCATTCTCATAATTTTATCATCATACGAATTAGAGAGATAAAACCAAAATTGCTTGAAAGTTACAGGATACATGTGAACAGCGACCTTTAAAGAAGAGGAAAAAAGAAGTCCAAGCTCAAAATATAAGCAGGGGGAGAAGAGGTCACTTTCTCTTTACCCCTGAGCTGCACATTAGTCTAGATGCTGTTTATGATCAAAACAGCAACATTTATTATTCCTTACTTTACTTTTCAAGAATACATAGACTCCAGCTAGAGCTGTTATTAGATAAATGTCATCATTTCAGTTTTATAAACAAGCAGGTTATTATAGAGTCCTATGTTTTCCAACTTCCACTACACAATGTTCTTTTGTATGCCTCAGACAATGAGCTGACAGCTCCATGGAAACCTCTTACAACACTCTGTAGTCAAAAGTGTTATGGAGTTCACTAGAAGTAGAAGAATGCATAATGCATTGAAGCAATGTTTTAGGCATTTATATTAGACTTTTAATGGAAAAATTAAAAAGTAATGCTGCTTTGCATTGCAGTAACTGTACATCAGCTGTATGTCTTCATTTCTGGCACATGAAGGGTAGTTTCCATAGCAGCAGCATCTGTAGCACTGAGCAACATGGATTGGATTTTTTTTTTCTCTTATGTTTCTCAGATTAGAAAGGTAAAATGTATGGAAATAGGGGAAAGTACATAGTGCAGAAATATGATCTTTAAAACCTGCTTTTTCTTTCCAAAATTCTGAAATTGCAATAGAAAAATCTTGCATTTCGTTGCTACTTCCTTCATATACGGCTTAATAAATGTGTATGGCAGCTATTTTGGGGGTTGACCGACAGAACTAGAAAACTGCAGAACTCTGTCCATCTTCTGGTATCATTTACTATCTGGAAATTCCTTCACTCTTGGCCAAAAGTGACTAATAATTAATAAACTCTTGCACTGAGACTGGATTTTTATATTTCATTCATTTCTGTACAAACAGCACTTGAGGTATGCTACAAATAAGAAAGACCACATATGAAAACTCTGCTCGTTATTCAAACTAATCGTGTTTTTTTCTTTCAAATTCTCTAAACTAAGAAGAAATATTTGCTTTTGTTACGTGCACAGGACTTAAAAATGCAACTACATATTCTAAAGTATACATTCTCTTAGACAGAATTGTGGTAGAAATATCTTCAGAACACAAAAAAAGACTGAAAGGTATTGCAAAGCTAGCACACTTTGGTGAATTTGGTGCCGGAAAACTTCAAACAATTGTAGTCTTAGAGTTGCTTCTCTCTAATTTAGCAGGAAGTGGCTCAATTATTTTCCTTAATAAGTAAGTCAGATTTTTATTTACATTTTTCTTTTGAAAGGAGTGAAATTTTCCCCATTGGTTAAAAAACTTCTGGACCTCCTAGCTGGTGAAAGGGAAGAACTTTATACAAATTATATATTGAAAATATCATTTAAAGATAAATCTAGTTTCTAAACATTTAACTATAAGTTCCAGAAAAAGCTGTGTAGTATTGAGGGCTGACAAGTTCACTAGGGAGAAATTATTTTCAGATACTTTTGTTTTTCATGTTTGGTCCTAGTACCCTGTGCAGATACTCCTCTGTGATGGTTGTTATTTTAGTAGAGACTAGCAATTTAAAAGTTATCTTTTTACTGGGGCTTTGATCCCTCACTCCTTTAAGGACTCTGAAAACTGTTCTTAGACACATTTTTAAATTTTGGTTTGCATTTTGATCCCTCACTCCTTTAAGGACTCTGAAAACTGTTCTTAGACACATTTTTAAATTTTGGTTTGCATTTTGCAGTCNATTTTGAAAACTGTTCTTAGACACATTTTTAAATTTTGGTTTGCATTTTGATCCCTCACTCCTTTAAGGACTCTGAAAACTGTTCTTAGACACATTTTTAAATTTTGGTTTGCATTTTGCAGTCCATCCTACTGACTTGCCACAAATGTTTAAGCAGCATCAAGTCTATAACCCACTTTTAACAGCATTACCTTGAGGTTTTTAGGGATTTTAAGAAATAAGACACCTACTGGAGGATTCTTCTATAAATAGTAGCTGTTAGCTATTTAAAGAATAAATATTCTTTATTTGTTTCATGCAGATGATTTAATTTTCTTAAAATACAGCTTCAGCTGTGTGCATTGTGAAGAAAATTTTTAGGGGACTCCTAACAGACAGAGTTTATAAGGATGGTGTGCTCTGTAAGAACCCCCTTGGATGTGCCAGGTGCTGCTTTTCCACAGAGGTGCTCAAGAGCCCCTGGTTCCAGGGTGTCAGAGGTTTCCTGCCTGCATCCATGAGCCAGGACTAAAGGACTACTGATCTAAACACTCTATATTCTTGAACCTTCCTGAGGAGTTATATACAGGTTTAAAATAAAATAAAATACCCACCATGTTTTGGTGCATGATACAAATTGTAAAATTTCATGTTTGCTTTTAAACTCAGCAGCTTTCCCATAGTTTTAAGCCTTTGGAACAAGGATGTTTGCTGGGTTGCATAGTGTCAAGAACACATGAGCCTTCAGCACTACGTAGTCCTGATATTTTTCCTCTATTTGGTTTATTACAGACTTTCTACTTATCCTTTGTTTTGTACAAATGACTTATCACCCAGAAGAGAATAAAGAAATACTGTTCTTTGTTAGCCTGAATTCCTGCTATGATTTATAATCGTATGCCCAAGCCTAATATGAAGCTTGGCTGACTCTTCATTTGAATAGAATTATTTTTTGACACATCAGCTGTAGCTGACAAAACTAATAGTTCAGTGCCTCATGGAACAAACCTCAAAGTTTGCCTTCCTCTTTTAAAGAGAGGAGACTTCTTTGGGGATAGTTACTGTATATTGATATATGTATAAAATTGGGATTTCCAGGCAGTGAAGAACATACAATCTGCTCGAGGCATGGAAGGAAAGGCTTTACACATTTGATAAGGATTTATATTTATCATTTTTATAGGAATTAATGGATCAAAAGGAGAGAATGTGTTTTAATTCCATTTTAAAGACCATACCTTGAATCCTAGATTACTTTAAGGATGTGTAAGTAAAATTATATTAAATAAAATAGTTCTATTGTTACTATCATCTTTGCTTTTTTCCAAGCTCACCTCACCTGTGAATCTTATAACAGAGTATGTGAAAAGATATTTTTCTGCTTGTAATGCTTTCAGGTAAATTCCAGAACCACTAGAACAGTCTTACTAACACAGAATCTGAATATAATATGGCAACTTTGAATTATGACTATTTTTTTTTCTTCATGCTTTGTCTTCCATACACTTTCATGAATATACACTTAGGTCATAATGCGACAGTATTATCCCTAATTACTACCTCAATTACTTACCAACACAAGCAAAGATAAGGAATGAAGTTTCATGGGCAGTTATTAGTCCTTGGCTTTTTATGGCATACCTAAGATAACACTTCAGTCTTGTGAACTGCTCTTCTGGTGGACAGTCGTGGCTCCAGGAAGCAAATATGTCAGTGAAACAGTGGTTGTGTGAAGTCTTTTCTTCCATCTTCTCCATTCCCTCCTGGTTTTGGCATTACCCATGTGAAGAAGAGGGAAGATCTCCTGGCAGAGATGCCTCTAAGGACAGAGGAATCACAAGTGATAATTCCCCACTTTTTCCCTCTCAGCTTCTGGCAATCTGCAGAGCAGCCCAGTATTGTGAGTATATCTTTTTTTTTATACCCTTTAATAATTGCTCCTATCATGAATTTTCAATACATTAACAGCTTTTCAATGCCATTTCATTTTTCAATATACTTCAGTGATGAGTCTCACAGTTTAATTACATATTACATTAAAAAAAAGGTGTTAACCCGGGTTTGTTTAAAATTTGCAGCTGAAAATTCCATGGGATACTTGTCACTTCATTATCTGAGTGATATTTCCAATTCCTTTCTGCATATCATTCATACTTCTATGTGTCTCTGGTATTCCCTCTGAGCCATTTCCATGCAAGTTAGTCCATTCAACTTTTTTCAAATGGAAATAATTTTAGATCTCTGATAATCCTTCCTACATCATGTTATTTCTGCTGTATCCTTCTTGAGATGGAGTGACCACAGTTACATGAATGTCATGGATTTCTTTAATAGCAATAAGGCTTTCTCTACTAAGCTCTTAATGCTTTCCAAGTAATTCCTAATGTTCCATTTGTCTTTATAGCTGCTGCTAAGCAGACCTGGCATTTTCATAGAAGTACCATTGCAAGATGTGTAAAGACTTCAAGATCTCTGTCCTGACAGGTTACAGGTAGATTAACATCCCTCACGGGGTAGACATAATAGGAATTTTTTTCTCTTTGTATCTACTGTTTGTATCACTTTGAATTTATCAAATTAAATTTTATCAAGAAGTTTATCATGCAATTAATCCATATTGCGATATGCAATTCTTTGCTATCACTTATTTCTTTCCCTCCCTGGTTGTTTTGGTGTTATTTTGTTGTTTTTGGTTGTTGTTTTTGCTTAGTTTTTTGTGTGTTTGTGGTTTTCAGTCGTTGTTGTTATAGGATTCCACAGTTAACTCTTGTACATTGGGAAAACTGGCAATTAATTTCTGTCCTTCCCAGTCTCTGAAATGTAGATACCTGGATACCTACTCTCCACTGGTTAATGTTTTCCTTTTTAGAAACACCTTTAAAACAGAGCCTTTGCCAGAAGGTTGTTAGAAGTTCAGGTGGAGAGTATATATCACCTGGATTACTCCTAGCAACACATTTATTGACTCTTTGAGAAAGCCAATAGATTTGTGAGGCTTGAGGTGGGCTACAAAAATGTCTGGATTGTTGTCCACTACATCTTATTTACCTGCTTGTCTTCCTGTTCTACTTTTTACTATATTTCCTCCAGCACATCTGTTGCAGAGGTCAGAATTCCTGCTCTTTAGCTCCTTAGAATCTCCTGGAACTTCTTATGGAGAAATTGCTCCACCTTTATTACCTTCCATTTCTTTGTTATCTGGTCTGATTTATGCTAACACCTCAAATATGTGAAATTCACACTTGTATTACTTTGGACCTCTTGGGTGAATTCTGCCTATTCAGGAAAATTTGCTGTTGCTCATTTCATGATTTTTCCCATTATCCCTTTGATTGGCTCTTCAGTATCAGACAAATCCTTGGATGCACCCCTCATAAGAAAGGCTCCTCCAGGGCAACTTCTTCAGCTCCTTCCTTTTGCATTTTGGTACAAATAGTTGCTTTCAGTCTCTTGCTGCATCCTAATATTTCTAAACTTAAGCTTATTACACTTCTCATGTACAGATCTTGACAAATATTTAAAATTATTTTGTTTGAGAGGAACTTGAAATAATTCTATTAATTCTTGTAGCTTACACACATTCTTTCCTATTTTGCTGTGTTTGACCATTCCAGAAATTTCAGTAGATATTAGACTTTGATGAATCTCCATTTTTCCCTTAAACCTCGATGATGATGGAACCTAAATAAATAGATTTTCTGACAGCCTTAAAATTGTTTTCTTTATTGTTTCTCCTTTTAACAAACTTTCCTTTTAACGAATTTCCTCACTTTTACACAGCTTTCCTTTCTGAAATGAATAACTGCTGCAATAGAATTTTTGTTTAGATGTTTTGCTGTTCCCTTACATCAGAAAAACTTTCACAGCCTTCTTGGCAACACATAGGAGACTGAACCAAAGCAGATTCAGTCTCATAATCGTGTATGAAAAATATTCATATTGATTCCCTTTGGAATATGTCATGACATCTGGAATATCTACCAACTCCTGATTCTGAATCTCCACTGTGTTGCAAGTTCTTTATATCCATAAAAATGAATGCATAACAGGAGCAATTAATTTGACAATATTTAAAGCTCATTTTCAGTGTGTCAAATGAGAGAACGTCAGGTGGTAGACAACATAGAAAGGAAAGTCTGAAAATTGTTAAAAGATGGATTTATTTAATATGGCTAGAAATGTGTGACATCAATAAAAAGGACCACAGTGCCTGGCAGTCTCACTGTTTGCTTTCCATCTTGCACACAGCCATTGCTGATTTAACAATCTCTACTGGGCTTGTGTAATATTTCTGTTTGTTCTGAGGGGAAAAATATAAGCATACTCCCTTCAATAAGGATGGCTGTTTAATAAAATTTTGGAGTTATCTAGAATGTAATTGAAATTTTATTTTCTTTTCTTATTTTTAATAGAAAAGTACTCTAATTGCTCATCCTTTTTTGTACATAAGTATGTGTCTTTCTGGAGGGGTGGAATTTTGGGGGTCATATTCTGGGGTTTTATGGTATTTTTCTAAAATAAGTTTTACAAAAAGTTTTATTTTTACTTGTGTATTTATTCTATCTAAAGATGTAATATACCAGTGTCTTTCTGGTTTTAATTGGGCTTATTCTGAGGGTTATTTATTTGATTTTTGCTTTGAGATAAAGGAAGAGTACTAGTATTAAAGATACTATATAATTTTCTGTCATATTTTCAAAGAGCAAACAGTTTAAACTGGAAAAGGAACACAAACGTAGACTGCTGAATTAATGAGAAGTGTTTTGGAAGCCTCTTAAAATGTACTTGCAATTTTTGCAGGTTCTCTTTTTATTTTCCAAAGGAGTATAGCACATTTAGGAAGCATCAAAAAGATTTGTGGATATAATTGTAGTTGTTTATATTGTTTTTCCTCTCTCCTGATTTAATTAAGAAGTGGGTTTGCCAGGTACATGTGAGCATATAATTCACTGAATTCCCTTCACACACCCTTCTCATCTCCTGTCTTTTCCCATCTGTTATGGATGGGAGAAAAATGGGTGTTTGATAAGAGAAATTATGAATCTGGAAAACAAAAAGGGTTATTGGATGGAGAAAGGATAGATTAATTAATTCAGGAAGGATTATTAATGTGATCAGGGAAAGCAAATGAGTCCTGTGAGCAGTAAGGGCAGGCAAAGACCACATCTGAAGGGTGGCCTAGAGAGTGGAGTGCTGAATAAGTCAATGAGTATCTGACTAATCCAAGAGCTGGGAGCTGTGTAAACGTCAGGATGTAGCTCTCTGTGGCTCTGACACTTTTCCTTTTGGTTTTTTGTATTTTTTTTTTGTGGTTTGTTTTTTTTTGTGTTTTTATCTACATTTTCAGTCTACAGTTCTGCAAGGGATTATACACAAAGTGGAAGCAATACCTCACTCCTTAAATGTANTTTTTTTTGCTAATGATGAAATGGACATGAATGAACAAAAATGTGCATGTTCACACACATATTTGCAGTGAAGTAGGTAAAACAGAGTGGAGGACTGTGCTTGCAGAAATTTGTTTCTGTGTTCCCCACTCAGAGTAGATACAACAGCACTGATGAGGTGCTTGTGTGGTTACAGGTACATATTGTGCCTGTCAGTGCTCATGCAAAGCAGAAGGAACTTCTCTGAACTGATTGGTAGACTCTCTTGACAGTTCTGAAACGTTGACAGGCATTTAAAATTCTTGGAGAAAAATTAAAAGAGATTTAATGCAAAGTCTTCTTTTAAAGTGTTTTCTAAAAACAAATCCCCAAAATAACCTACAAGTATCATATTTTTTATTTTTGCCCCCACTTAATATGACATTTTTTCATTTCCTGTTGGCAAGCCAGTTGTAATCTTTAGCTGGTAACTAATTTGGTCATAAAATACTGACCCAGATTTTTCTGGATAATTAACAAGTTGGGCAAATCAGCAGAAGCAGGTGTAGTATATTTTCAGTACCAGTGGAGAAAAGCAGTTAGCTGGTGTTTTAATTCTCATTTCCAGTAATGAACTATATAACATTCTGGCTGGCTAATGCAATTAGCATTGTCTCCTCCTCCCCTTACTTCCTCACTTAAAAAAAAAAAAAAAAAAAGGAGGAAACTCAAACCAGGAATTTATTAAAGGCCAAGAATTACTGACCCTTTTTTCACTCTTCTTACAATCACACTATTAACCTTCTGGATTGAGCCTCATGTAGAACAGTAATAAAAAATTTATACAAATATGTATCCTGTTACAAGCTGAGACAGAAAACAATGTTTCCATTCTTCAAGCAATTAATTATTGTGATTAATGTATTCCCCCTTCTCTAAGCACAATTCTGCCAGAGAGAGTCAGCCAATTGACATATTGTAGAATTATAATGCATATCTAATTAAAGGTGACCTGAAAAGGCAGGGTGTTTAGCCTTCCCTGTCAGGACCAAGAAACTGTTAATCAGAAAGTGCTTGCTTTCCACACCATGCCACCCCTCCCTTTTTTTATTTTTGTGCTAATTTCAAATCTTCTCCCTGCATCAGTGAGCAGATGAGATCTTCAGCCAGCTTTCATCTTTCAGAAAAATGAATAGTGCAGAAAGAACATTATCAAATGAGCTGTTGAAGAAGTCAGTGAATATGTCATTGAGTGTGACTGCTTCCAGAATGAATTTAGATTTATCTCTGTTATCTCCCCTCTCCCGACTCACTCTCCACACTCTGTTTGCGCTCAGCCCACATGTCAAGCAGGGTGGGTCATAATGAATCATAAGGGACAGTTACTTGTAGAATGGTGACAGCTCCAATTGTGATACAACTTGTTCTGGAATTAAGTTTGTTAACATTATAAATTGTCTCATTTGACCAGAGGTTTAAACACCTAGAAGCTTTTATGCATGCAATTTCTTAAAGTATTTCTTTTCCATTAGGCAGCTGCTGCTTTACAGTATTCCACAAATGAAATTGTTTTATCACATCAATAGCTGCACAAAACAACTGTGACAACAAGAAGACTGGTTTTGCCCCCATCTTGCTAACAAGTATCATTCAAATCAATAAACTCTGGCAACTGGATAACACCAAGAGAAGATATTTAAAAGCAACTTTTAAACACATTTCCAAATCCATATGCTGATGGAATTTTCATACTGTCCTGTTTGGTTTCTGTAGCAATAATCCACTGAGTTAACAACAGCTTAAGTAGAAAACTAATAAATATTTTAGCTTTTCACAGCCAGTATTTTTTTTTTCTATATGTGATGCAAAGTTGTTGTCATAGGATTTTTCTTTTTATTTTTGCATGTGATAGGAAATGGTATGATTACATTGCAATGTTTCACATTGTGCAATGTTTTACAATGTTTCACATTTTTCCACAGGGAAAAAAAAGACTAATATTTTTCTTCAGTTGTCAGTATTGCCATATAACAGAATGTGATATCAAAAAACCTGCAAAGTCAGCACACCTTCTGAAACATTTGTTGTATTCTGTAAACCCTTTGGGGTATTTGACTATAGTTACTTCACAGCTGTGATCACGCTTCACTAGGCTAGTGCTACACAACAAATAGATCTTAGCTGGTCTTCCGTTAAACAAAATTAATAGAGTTGTGTCACTGATTGTCGAAAAATATCTTCTACAGTTTATCAAAATCATTAGAATAACTGTTTTGTGCTCCTGATTTTTATTTATTTTTAAATAATAAGCCTCTTTCATGTTTATAAGTTAGGGAAGTTTCTGTTGTTTTCTTGTTGGTTTTTCCATGAGTCTGCTGTTTGTCAAGGGGGATTGGCATGCTTACAGATGTATATTTTTCCTTGGATGTCTGTGGGGGCATTAGTGCACATGTGCTTTCCTCTGGATTTTTGGATGGTGTATATGAGAAGGGGAAGAAGTTACTTGCAGCAGCAATTGCAGCCAGAGAAGAGAAGCGAGAATATGTGAGGGGAGCAGCCCTGTAGGACTCAGGTCAGTGAAGAAGAAGGAGGAGGAGGAGATGCTCCAGGTGCCAGGGACAAGATTCCCCTGCAGCTCATGGAGGACCCCAAGCCAGAGCAGGTGGATGCCTGAAGGAGGCTGTGACCCCATGGAAAGCCCATTCTGGAGCAGGGTCCTGGCAGGAGGGAGAGTTCATCAACATGCGATGAACTTACTGCAGCTCCAGTATCCGCCCCCCTGAGCTGCTGTGAGGGAAGGAGGCAGAGAAATTGGGAGTAAAGTTAAGCCCAGGAAGAATGGAGAGGTGGAGAGTAGGTGTTTTCAAGATGAGGCTTTATTGCTTATTATCATAGTCTAATTTAAATTGTAATATATTACACTAATTTCCCCAAGTGGAGCTTGCTTTGCCCATGACAGTAACTGGTGGTTGATCTCTCCCTGTCTCTGTCTCATCCATGAGTCTTTCATTATATTTTCCCTCCCCTGTCCAGCTGAGGAACGGGGAGTGATAAAATGGCTTTGGTGGGGACCTGACACCTCACCAGGGCATTTACCTGAAAGAACTTACTGAAAAATTCCAATTGTTTTAGCTTTGAATTTTTGGTTCTGTTATTATGTCTGGATCTCAATGCTTACAAAATTGTGTTATTGATTAAAAGGTTACAGGCATATAAAAAGGTAATGAAAATTAAATGCTAAACAGTGAATTAAAGAAGGGTAGAAATTAAAGCCCATCTTAAAGCCAGTGCAAGCTTTGGTCCTAAAATCTGTCATGGCAATCAGAAAAATAGAAAGAAGCTACTGCAATTTTAAAATATTATCATTTTGTTCATTAAAAATATGATGTATTTACAGTTCTCTAGATTTTCAACCATTGCAAATTATATAAATTTTTTTTTATTCAAGGCTGTAGTTGCAAAACTTATTTGTAACCTCTGAACAAGGAAGATGCTAAGTGTTTGTTTAAGTGCTATTTTGCAGAAGAGAAACTGAGGCTTGAGTCAAATAAGCAATTTTATAAAAGACTTGGGGGAAATCCATGTCAGAATCGAGAGCTGAAATTCTTCCTCAACTGTGTCCATTACCTTCATTAAAAGATCTTTTCCTTCTGTCCTTCTCCTGCTATCATAAGCCTGTGAATAACTGACACACAACAAAATTGACTAGTAAGTTAAAGATGCTGAACATTTTTTGTCACAATGTCTCCAATCATATAGAGGTACACATGTATGTGTACATATATATATATTTATCTATATATACACCTATATTGACCAGGCATTTCTGCCTGCTTTTTTGCTGGCTCTCCATTTGTCTGAGACCCATTACTAGTATTATTTTCCTTAATCTTTTGAGGCTTTCTCTATTTCTGTATTTCAATAACCTTTCTCCCCATGAGAAGTTCAAATATGTTTGGAGGGTTAAGTTTTCTGAAGTAGAAAACAGGGTAGGACCCTTAAGTCTTCACTGAGCTTACCTGCAAATAAGATTCCTTTTAGTTTCAGCGGGATTTTTGCTTGATTAAGGACTAAGGATTTCAGGATTCCATTGCCTCAGCCTCAGAAAATGCCAAATAAAAAGAATTATGTTAGAAATAAAGCTTACAAGTAGCAGACTACCACAAGTATTGACAAATTACAGAACTGGAGTGAAGCATTTGAACAGATCAAAGGATAGTTAAATAGGATCAGCTGAGGCTGCAATTGTTTTGATGGTCTTCTGGTATAAGTGATAAAATTCACACAGATGATATTGCCTGAAGGGTCACAGGATATGAAAATTTACCACTGAAGGATGGTAACTTTTTTTTTGCTTGTAAAATATCTTTCTTGCATAATTATTGATATGTAAAAGATAAAAATCTTTCCAAGGTAAGCTGTACCTCTGCTAAAATAAAAAAATTCAAGGGTTATTTAATTATTGGAGAAGTCTATTGCAGAAATATTAGACGTTATGTCCCAGAAGAGATTTAAAAAAATAATAAAAAAAAAAAGTAGTTTTCCTTGTTGTGTGATGGAGAAATCTTCAAAATATCAACATAAACCAAGGAAATGCTGATATTTTGCACAGTGTTAAAAAACCGCTACAGGGGAAATAAAGATGGAGCAAATTCTTGGTTAAGTGTTCCAATGTGTGCATACTGTGCATACCCACAAAACCTGTTCTCTAAACTCTGTTTGTCCTGTGCAGGAACTTGTTACCCAAATGATGGACCTGTGCAGGTCAATGGGTGATTTCATGGAACATGAAACATGTACAGCTTGGGCTGTGTAATGCTGATTAAATCTGGGTTGGAGTCTCATTTCTTCCTGCAGTGTGTATTACTTTCATCTATCATCACATACCTTAAATCAGCACGGAATTAATGCAGTGAAGTACCTTAGGCAAAGAGCAAGCCTTCCCAACGCTCTAAGCCTAGGAATAGTCCCTTTGAATACCACATGCCAGCCCATGCTTCAGCTCAGAGACAAGACAGCAGCTGATCAGAGCTTGCAGAGGCACTCAGCTCTGAACCAGGTCCTCTGTAACTGGCATCAAAAACTGAGAAAAGAGGAGTGGGGTTTGGTTTCAGTTGTGTGCATAGATATCTCAGTAATTCTAGCTAATTTAGAGAAGTCACTCCAGATTTACACCAGTGCTACTGAAACCCAAAATCTGGCCCATTGTCTTAGCAAAATACACCAAGTCAATATCAGTTCATTACAGAGAGGAAGAGAGAAAGGGAATGAGAGAGAAAACAAGGATTTCGTTAGCAATGCATTCTGTAGTATAAAAGATAAAAAGGAATATCCAATTAACACACCACTATAATTGCTTGCAGACATTCTTTTTTATTTAAAGATGAAATAGCTAAGAGTTCTCATCAAAACTGGGGTCACAGCCTACATATTAAATGAAAGAAATTGATTGGGCTTTATTACACCCTGACTACTGCAAATGTGCCTCAATCACTGATTGCTATAAATTTATTCTTATAAACTACTAATTGCCCAAGTCATAATGGTAACAATGGTATAATGAAATTATCTTGATCAAGCTGATGCACAAATTTTGCTTGACAACATGAGCAGTGTGAGAAAAAAGGAAAGAAGACATGCATACAAATACATAATGTTTCATTAAAATTAAAACCAATGTTAAAACAACTGTTCTCTGAAGTATACAAAGTTCTGTATTAGAAGGGCTTCCTTTAGAAAAATCATTTAAGAAGACAGGCATTTACATTTATAATAAAATGATCTTGCATTTTTTATTTGTCTTGAAAATTAATGACTTACTTAATCACATTTGATCAAAGGAGATAAGTTGATGTAGTCATGTGTTTCTGATTGCATTAAGCCTGATCCAGAGTGGCATGATGGATATTTAATAGTCTTGCTGTCCCTCTGTATCTTGTCACCATTTCTTGATATGCATGGATACTGTAGAGTACACCACAGCACAAAATTGTACTTTTAATAGAACAGACTAAGGTT
This sequence comes from Nicator chloris, assembly GCA_013400495.1. NCBI lineage: Eukaryota > Metazoa > Chordata > Aves > Passeriformes > Pycnonotidae > Nicator > Nicator chloris. Next base: position 13,667 of record WAAE01023206.1, read on the forward strand.
AGGAAAAAGGAAATTCTGTTGGACCTTACATGGTGGAGCTTTTAGAGGTAGGTTATCCACATCAAAATATATTTCTTTAAAAGACAAACATCTCAGGTAACTCTCTATATAGATATATAGCTTGAAGTATTTTCTCCTTTAAAAGTGCATTTTGCTTCTATGCTGCCTCTATTAAAAGATATTGCTATAGTAGGTTTCAAGGACTAGGCAGAGTGAAAGTACGTAGAAACAAAGATAGCCATCCAGAAAATGTAGGAAATTTCTAGAAGCTGGAATGCAGAGCATTGTGTGAAATGCATAAATTGGTGCTATTTATATTGTGCTAATCGCTGTTTCTACAAGTGTCAGCTGAGCCATTCATAGGGAATATTGGTATGTATGAGAAATTATTTCTGAGTAGTTCAAACGTAGTTCCAACTCTTTCCAAATTAATCTCACCAAAAATTTTATTTAAATTAATGCCTAATTCTTTTTCACCAGAGTATTTATTCAGTATGAAGCTGTCCTTTTCTTCACGAGCATGTCTTGCTTTCCTCTCTCAAAACAGAGGTCTAAACTTTTACACAGGGGTATAGTGTTTTCATTCTTTAGAATGAATTGCTCCTAAAATTGCTTTAGTTGAGGCGACCCTATAGGAACGTAAAAAATTCAGAGACAACCAAGCTGGAAGGGCTTCAGGAGGCCCTTTAGCCTAGCTGGCATCCCCCACCCCACTTGGGCTGTTATTTGCTAGGCTGCCCCACATTTTAAGTTTCCAGCTACTGCAGTCTCTGTTTGTCCTGTTGCCAGAAAGCTTTTCGCCAGGGGCTAATCTAAATCCTTTTTGCTGCAATTTATACTTAGTGACACTTGTTTCATGCGTAAGGACCATGGAAAATGGTTTATCCCTCTAGTCTATGCAATATTTTTAGATATGGGAAGTTTTGACTCTGCCTCTTCCCTCCTCTTTACACATTCCACTCTTCCCACTTCCTTACTATCGGTCTTTAAGCCCTAATATGATAAGAGCTGTTCTGAAAAGAACTATATCTACATTTGGGGAAAAATACAGGAGTTTAGGACAGAAATATCAAAAAACTTCAGCCTCTCAGGAATAAATTACCTCCAGGAGAGCACAGTTACAGCACCCAGTAGCTGTGCTCTCCTGGAGGAGAGAGGAGTAGGGCAAGGGTAGGGAAGTAACCCAGGCACAGCCATTTCTCACCTTTGTATTCATCATTCTGTGGCACCTATTCTATTCTAATTGTGTAAGTCATAAGCTTTTTCTGAGACATATTTGTGTGTTTAGTGAAGTATTGGGATTCTGCTGTGGTGTTAGTAGAGTTGCAGACAGGGTTTGTTTTAAATTGCATTATATTATTATTATTATTA
>WAAE01023208.1:0-23129 GCA_013400495.1 Nicator chloris
TTTTTTTTTTTTTTAATCTAGTACACAAAAACCTCCTTATTTCAAAATTCATTTGGTGCACTACGAATGAAGTGGAACATTGCAAATCATGAAGTTCAAAATTCAGATGGAGGCTTCAGAACTGCACAGGTGGCCAGTGAGTCAACACTGGCTAAAAGGACACTTACATACCATGCCTCTGTCTGCTTGTTGCCAGGAGCCAAGAATGAGGACCCCTGAATAAACCACACCAGAATTATGAGCCACCAGTGCAGCATGACAATGCAGGCATCGTCTCTGACAAATTTGCTTGCTCTCTGGCAACCTGAATTAAACAAGATGCAGCACTGGGGAGACATTCTTGTTTTGTGGCTTTGTTTAAAGTGAGGTTATGCTGAGGAAAGTGGTGATAAAAACAGCATTTCATGCACTAGGTCTCCCTGCCTTAATGGCAGCCCTTATTTTTACTGACATAAATAAAATCTTACTACTGTCAGCACTGTAGTCAGGCAAAAGTGAGTTCTGTTCCATGTTGCCACATCCATCATGAAAACACACACTCCTCCTCCTTTTTGACCACAGAATCATTGTTGTTAGTGATGATGTATGAAACAGAAAGAACATAACTTGATTGTGAGAAATAGTTTTGAACTTATATTTACTGGCAGGTGAAAGCCTTATTTTTGAGTTTTAAATGAAGCATGTTTCGTATGGAAGTCACTGAGAGGGAATAAGTAGGAAACACTAAGAATTCATTTTACAGACTCAGTTTTCAGACCATAAGCATACCTTAAAAAGAAAAATGGGCTGAATTTAAACTCTGATGAAAGGTGCTGGACTGACAGTCCTGTGGAATAATGTCTTTGAGATACTGTATTCGTAACTTCTGCCCCAGTGGGAGTTTCTTGCTAATTACCAACCACTCTACAGGCCATGTTTCCCTTTCCCCCATCTCATGTCAGAATGCCATCCTCAGGATGAAGTCCAGAAACGGTGGCAGGCAAGGTCAAATGACTCTAAACGGGCATGTTAACCTACCTGTCATATGCTCTTGTAGTGCAGTGACTTCAGGTAATAGCAACAGCAATCTGTGCCTCTCCCCAGTGGCCATTTGAGCTGGGAGTTGAGCTCAGTGTTAACACAACCACATGCCTTGCTCTGGTCAGCAACCTATTGCTGGTCAGCTTGTTGGCCCAGCAGCAATATGCTGGGACAAGCAAGGCAACCACTGCATTTTCATCCTGTCTCATTGTCCTGATTGCTTTGTGCAGACAGAGACAACAGAAATTGTGACATTTCTGAAACCTCTGTCCACGAAGAAATTAATTTGAGACAATCAGCTTGCTCAGGGCTGATGCTGAAATGATTTACAATCACCTCACCCTATTTGCTAGGGCTACTGGGGAACGGGGAACAAACACAAAGCTTCTCAAGGTTCACACTGAGCAGTGTTTCCAAGAAGGTTCTGCTGCCAACCCTTGCAGATGAATTGAAGGACATCTATATTTGTTGACTGCTTGGAGATAACCTCTGCTTGCATGAGTCATGCAGCTGACATCCTTTGCATTAACTAAAAAGACAACATGCAGCTAAGAAAGATCAAGATGCCACAAGTAGAACAAGCACGACTTGTACCTGCATGAGAAAGGGAATCAGGGAAGCTAATTTCAAGTAGAATTTGCTTTCCATGAATGATTTAATTTTTTTTAATGGATTTTCTATTATCTCCATTTAAACCTGCAGTGTTTCTTTTCTCCCTTTTTTCTTTTTACCCAAATAACCACATTTGCCTTATTTCCATTGGAAATCAGACTAAAATAAAATGCCCTGTTTATAATACAGGGCATTTCTTCTACCCTGTGAACTACTGCAAATCACTGCCAGATGCCACAGTGAAAGAGTGATACAGACAAGTTTGAAATTCCACCAGATACATTAGTGACTCCACTGGTTCTGCCTGCTGTTAGATGAAACAGCAGTGGCATGATACTCTTTCACATGTGCACACAGCCTTGTTAAAGCCTGAAAAGGGACAGGTTCCTGAGGGAGCTATCAAAGGTACAGGGTATGTGGTTCTTCCAAGACAGGCAGTCAGCAGCCCTCCTGGGACGTAATCCTTCTGACCCTTCAGATGTCATTTTATGTTGCTGCATAGTACTTCCATTTTTACTTTTTTTCCCTCTCTTTTTTTTCCCCCAAGGTTTAACAAATACTGTTTGTGACTTTTGGGTAAGAAATGTTTCACTTATTTTCTCCTAGTCCGGGGAAGTAAAATTTTCATGCATTTTCACATTTTGGATGCCGCTGGGGGAAAAAAATCCCCTTTTCCCCCCATGATTTATATGGCTTGTCTCCTCTGGGTTCTAGCTATGCATTATGCCTCTCATTTTCCACCTTTAGTTTATGACCACTGAGTCTGTCTGGCAAGTGTACGCCTTACATTTGTATATTATAGCACACAGAGGTCTGCTGGTGTCATGAATCTGCATGGGGATCTGTGGCATCCTACAGTCTTTTACAGTGTTTAATGAGCCCTTCTCAAAGATTTGCATTTTTGTTCCATGCCTGGGCATCGTGTGTGTTTCTCAGCTGTGTTGATATTCTGACCTGCTGTACAATGCTGTCATGGATGTGGATAGATAATGTCTCCTCCATATGTAACCCTTCTTACCACAGACCAATGATTCCCCAAAGAACAATTCTTGTGAGATTTTGCATGTGGCTTTGGAAAATGAACAATTTGGGCTAATCTGGAAGAACAAAGTACAGTGTTGTCTAGGGTTTGCTCAGAGCCAATGTAGCACCACCAGGCAAGGGTCCTGCCCTAGAACTTTAACACAAAGAAAATATCTGCTGCTCTCCTCGCCAAGAGAGCCCAAACATATTTTTCCTTCAATGTATTTGGTATCTCAGGAGGCTGAATCAGTTCAAAAGCATAAATGTCCTAGCAGTTTAACACTAGACCAAAACTTCCTGGTGTTTTCACTGGGGACTTCAGAATATACAGGTTGTTTTCCTCATAAAACCACACAGGCAAAAGCTTGCTACCATTTGAAAACTGGGACTGAATTATCCTGGTTTTCGTCAGGGAGACGAAACTCTCAGGTGGGTGATTGTACTCCAGAACAAATGGAAGAACTTTTGGTTTTAGGGCAAGAGCTGTTCAAGGTTCACTAGCAAGTTGCTCATAGCTAGACACAAGTGATTTGAGTTGAAATTACACGTAGAGCTTATTTTTTAATAAGCTGTTAGACTTCCATTTTTATTTTACATATGTTGCCTGCTATTGCATTCAAGCACCATCCAATCTCTGCCCACTAATTTGACTTTCTAGCAGAAAGAAGCACCAGATGGAGCCTATTTAAGAAAGTCTGTGAAGGGGAAAATAACTTCTTCATTTTGTGGGATGGGGGGGGGGGGGTTGAGGTTAAAACTTTTGTTAATGGTATCTGTAAGGTGAAGATGTTGTCCATGGTTCATTTTTCAGGAGGGAAACTAATTTGGCTTTTATTAATTATGTTGTTAGTGGCCACAGACGGTTTCATTCTTTATCAGAGTAATAGTCTAGGGGAACAGTTTTTTGAAGGAAAGGGACAGAATTGTCTGCTCATGTAGCTATTAATACAAGTATCTGTGCAATTACTTTGCTTGAGAGTATCTCTGCTTGAATATATTGGGCAAATTAATCTGCTGCACTGTATTTCTGAGACATGTTAGGACTGAAGGTTTAGAATAAATAAATCCCGTGTTTATTCAGACCCACGTTTCAAAAGCTCATTTCAGATGTTGCCGACATCACATAATTTTAAGGGTTTTAATTTGTAGAAGTTGCCCTTTTGTTCCTGTAATACATCAGCGGTGTCAATGATGACATGACAGTCATTACTGGTCTTTTCAAGTTTGCTCTTTTTCTTAGGGAGCTGGTATTTTTATTTGGTGCTGGATTTCTAGTTTCACAATTGTCCTTCAGGTATGCTGTCCAGCTTTTGCCAGTCCAGATCTTTCTCCATTTAAACTCTTCACAGCTCATGCCAATTTATACTGCTGCAGTGTGTTCTGTGTTGCTAGTTTGATAATATAGGGTTGTACCTAATTAGACTTTTGGAAGAAAATATTCAGGCAGAACATAATTGCTCGTATTGGATTTGAAGCATCATGTTAAGCTATTTTTTACTTGCAAAACAGGTATTCTAAGTAACAATATATTTTTCACTGGAAATAAAAGTCACCAGATGCTACAGAGAGACACCATAAAAACAGCTTGAAGACCTGTTTTGTACAATTTTTACATGAATTTAGAAGTTTCTGAATTAAACAAATTTAAAAGGTGAGAAATAGTCTTAAAATTCACAGTAAACATTTCAGATAGGCATGCAATACTTCTGGTTGCTGTTCAAACAGCCATATTGTTTTTAATTCTGAATATATTGTTACCTCTTACTCAGCTTAACAAAGAAAATAACATATTATTTTACATCTTTTGCCTTGTGCCATCTCCCTCTTTTACTAGGAAGTTTCTCATGTCTCATGTTCTTCCTAATTTTTCCCATTTATAAAGTTGTGCTGTGAAAAAACAACAAACATCAGGAAAATTCTTTAAGGAATGACATATGTGCAAACAAGTTGTAAAGCAGCACACCATAACCTGCTCTCACAACTATCTTCAACAGCTATTTGGGAAAGAGATTTGCATCTTAGATTAATGTTCCTAAAATAGTAGTCTGAAATTTGGGCCTAAATAATTTGTTCTGGGTCATCATCTTTGTTCTCCTCTCCTGTGAACTTCTGTGCCGAAGCAAAGACAGGGCAGGGAAGCGGGGGGTAGAGATGGGGTGTGTTTGCCTTAGTTTGATTTCAGAAATAGTTTCTGAATTGGCAACAGGCTCAAGAACTTGCAACGGATGGATCAGAGGCAATCCAGTGCACAAATCAAGCCAATGTTGCCTGTGCTCTTGCAGGCATCTGAGGGAATTACGCACCGGCAATAGGAATATTTCTAAGTTTTTGCTGACTTGAATGCTACTTTGGAAAACAACAAATGCAAAGATTTATTGCTCTACCCATCTGTAGGTACAGGCATGGCCTGTTTCTAGGTTTGCCAAGGAATTCCAGTGGAGCACAGCATAATGGAAATGCACATTACAACACTGCCCGGCTTGTTTGCACATCTGTGGGCTAAGAACTGCCAGAGTAACCAGTTATGGCTTCTCGTAGCCATGATGATGGAAACACAAATTTTGAGTAAAATCTGGGAGGCCCCTGCTGTGATGAGATCGTGCATTTGCTGAGGCTGCAGTTCACTCATAGGCTGAAAGGAGCCCGGCCACACCAGGAAAATAAAGCTCAATTGACATTCTCCTGCTGGGACCATTTGCTACCCCTTAGGGCTGCTGAACTCCAGAGCTATTTCTCTCTGATCCTGTAACAGCCATCTGTTAATAGCATGTTTAGCACATTGCACTTGGAACAAGAGGGTGACAGGGTGGTAGTTGAACTGTGTATATAAGGAACACAGCAGAATCATGTGCTTCCTGCTCTCCAGAGCCTGATAACAAAACAAAACAAAACAAGAATGCCATTGAGAGCTGTTGTTGCAGTGGAACAAAGCATAATACAAGCTCTTCAAAGAGCCATCTGGACTGTGCTAAGGATGCTGCTCCATGCTAAATGCATGTCTTTTGGCAAGCCTGTGTTATGATCAATGTCTAGGGTTCTTTGATCTATTCCAGCAGTCTCAGGCTGGAGAGCTGCACAAGTTGACAATAACTCTTGGAGATTATCTTGATGATAATCCCTGGAGGTTTGATTGCAGACCGTGGTGTGAGAGGGCTGTGTGTGAGAGGAAAGAGAATGTTCTTAATGCCTTTTCACATATTTATTTTTTGGAGAAGAAGCTGTAACATATCCTTGTGTTTTTCTATCTACTCAACTGGGTTTGGGAGTGAGGCATGGGCTTGAGGAGTTTGCATGACAGACTACCTCTACTCAGCACAGCAATGGAAGTCACACTGACTGCAGTGAAGAAGAGGTTTTACTTCTATTTGTAAAGGTCAGCAGAAAGACCAGTGGCAACAGAGAATAAATCATCCTATGGCTATTTTTCCCTCAGTGATGGAATTCAGTTACTCTATAATCTGTCTGCTGAAAAGTGACATTTTAAATATTATTGTTCTCTTACTGTCTTGAAATCAATTGGCATAAGCATTTGTTGACAGCTGCTATTCCCTACAGCAGAAATAAAATAATAAATGATGTTTCAAGTCATTGCCCTTTTACCTTGGGCTAACCCGACCATCCCCTGTGTTTGCTGCCAAGCATTCAATGCTGTGGTTCCAGTCCTCAGTGCTGTAGAGTCAGCTCTCTCACTCCTTCACTCTCGTGCCTCCTCACCATGGAAAACACAGACAAAGCCAAAAGAACTGGAATGGCTGTGATATTCCCACTTCACAGCAGTTCTTGTCCTGCACACAGATTTGTTGGAGCTACTGCCAAGGTGACATGGGCTCTAAGAAATGTCAGTCCAGTTGTTCTGGACTTTTCAAGGGAAGCTAGAGTCAGGCAAATAAATCTCAGAATCAAGAAGATTTGAGAAAATGTTTGTGCCTTTGAACAACTTTTTCCTCAGATAGTTCTTAATTTCTGCCAAATGAAGTTCGGTGTTAATCCAAGTCCAGATGTGTTGCCTGTGTGGCAGGAGAAGGCCTTGGTGGGAATGGTTTACATTATGTGTCCTGGATGTGAAGAGCCAAGAGTTAAATGTGTACAGTCCCAATAGCCAAGTGTGAGGAAAAGACGATGCAGTTTGCCTCTACTGCCTATTTCTTGAGTTTGTGACATTGAAAGAAACAAAAATAATTTCTCTCTCCTGGTCTCTTTTTAAATAAGTGAAGCTGATGTACAAATCATGCAATTACTGGTTTTTTTCTCCAGATTGCTCTCCTTAAAGGCAGACATTATACTTGCAGCTTTGAAAGCCAAATATTAGTTATGAAATGAATACAACAAATTAAAAACATTATTAACATGAGAATTAATGAACCTAGAGCCCTTATTATGTCTGTCAGACATCCAGAAACCCAAAGGGTATTTGCACTGATACGAGCCAGTGACCTGAAAAGATTAAGCATTGCCAGCTAATTATGACGTCCGTATAGCAGGGATCCTTTGCATTAATACTGAGACTTTCTCCTTTTTTGCCACAGCTTTTGTGGACCATCAGAACTACAATCTCTGAGTATATAGCTACTGCCTTTTCTATTCACTGTAGAGTTCATCCCTGTGCCAATGATAGTAATTGCCTGTGTGGGAAAGAAACATCACGAGAGCACTTAAATGTATTTGTAACTATTTCTAACTGTTGGAAGTGAAGAGAAGAAGCCAGAAACATGTGAGGAGGTAGCTGCTGTTGGCAGCCAGCCCTGTGTGCTCTGTGGGACACAGTCTGAGAACCTCTGTGTTGGAAGAGGAGGCTGGGTTGCAGTTGCAGCCTATGTTGAAAAAAATTGCCAGCAGAGCTTTGCCCACTGAAATGATACCAGAGAAAAGTAATGGAAAGCTTTACTACAGAGTAAAGTAGTATTACTCAGTATTGAGTTAGTAATACTCAGTATTACTCAGTTGTGCACCTTCAGGTGTCTTGAAGCTTTAGTCCAGACCTTTTTTTAATCACAATTAAATGATATTTTCTAAACTGACTGCGATGAATCCTTTCTGGGACAGCTGATGAATGCAGTAATTAAAAGAATTGCTGTGTTGGACCAGACCATGCAAAGATTTCCCTGTTATGTAATCCTCTCTCCAATTTGCCCCTTGATAGAAGAAAAGAATATGAGAAACAGTACACATGGAAGGTGTGTCCTCCTGTCATACCCTTCATTCTTTCAGAGAAAGGAAGCTTAGGAACTCAAATAATTGCCTGTTAAAATCCACCACAATCACACATTTGGTTTGTGTTCCATTCCACTGCTGGCAGCAGCAATTGCCTCCGTTGTCATTCAATTATCCTGGAAAATGTCAATTTTGATTAAATCTCTTGTTGCATTCTGCAAAGCTTTGCCCTAATCCCAGAACGTTTATATAAGCTGCTGTGACGTTGCTGTTCCAGTCTGAATGTCACAGCGCTCCCTCCCTAGCCTGACATGCTCCGTGGCCTGGCACATCCCCATTGTGCTGGTTTTGGCTGGGGTAGAGTTAACTTTGTTCACAGTGCCTGGTGTGGGGCAGTGTTTTGGATTTGTGCTGAATGCAGCATTGATGATATAGAGATGTTTTCGCTGTTGCTGAACCGGGCTTACACACAGCCAAGACCTTCTTTGCTTTCCTACTGCCACCTTGGTGGGGAAACTGGGGGTGCAAGGGAGGGTGTGAGGAGACACTGCCAGGACTGGTGACCCCAACTGACCAACGGGACATTCCAGACCAAATGACATTGTGCTCCATATATACAGTGGGATGAAGAAGGAGGAAGGGGGGAACATTTAAAGTGATGGTGTTTGTCTTCCCAAGTCACTGCTATGCATGATGAGGCCTTGCTCTCCTGGAGATGGAGGAACACCCTCCCCTGCCCATGGGAAGCAGTGATTTAATTCCTTGCTTTGCTTGTGTCTATGGTTTTTGTTCTCTCTATTAAATTGTTCTTAACTTACAAGTTTTGACTCCCCTCCCCATTCCACTGGGTTGAGGGGAGAGAGGGAGATTGAGAAAGCAGCTGAGTGATGCTTCATTGCCTTCATTTTAAGCAGGGCTTAAACCACAACACACTTTCAGCAGGACTTTCGGGGCTAGCCACACATCCTTGTAACTAGCACCAGGAAATCTTGTCAGTACTTCTTTTACCACTACCTTTGGTCAAAACTACCTTATTAGGAGGACTTTTAACCAAGTAGGCTGTCCATTTTTTTTAGCAGGAACTTCTCTGAAATAAGGTAGATGTATATTAACACGTGCATCATAGACCCTGTTGTTCTCCCCCTGTTGAATGGGAAAGGCAAATAGCAAACTCAGTAAAAAAAGCAAATTCACTACTCCAGAGGCAGGAGGAATTCAGTGAAGATGATACACACACAGTTAGGAAGAAGATGAACAACTATTTATGTATGTCTGGGGGACCATCTGACCAGTGGAAAAGTAAAATGAAATTTATCATACTCAGCCTTCTTCAAACCAATGTTTTTACCTTGGCATGAGGAAAACAACACACAGGACCACATTCCTCTGATTTGTTCTGATTCATCCATACTCAATCGCCCTGAAGCCTGTTGGATAAAGGTGTCATCACTGTATGGAATGGATATTTCACAGGAGCAATAACTCTGCAGTGGGTCCCATAGCCCTTAGGCTTCTTCAGGGAGCAATGCAAAAGGTCAGAAGAATTGAGAAACCTTTGAAGAAGACCTTTAAAGAAATAGATTATATCAGGAGTGGATTTAAAATGTCAGTGGCCCAACTGCTGGAACAGGAGCTGGGCCAAATTACTGAAATCTGAAAACTGGTCTAGATAGGGGTGGGAAGACAGACTGGATTTCCCAAGGTCCCTTGCAGGTCCCTTCTAGTCCTGGACTCAGCTGAACATGTATGTGGCCTGTTATTTGAGCCCCCTTTGGAAATGCTGAACTTATTCCTGGAAGGTAATAGCAGTCTGTGCAAGAAGTGCTCAGCTAAACTCTACCTTGAAGATGTCTGGGGAAGGATGGGGGTGAAGTGAGAACAAGAATTCTTTCCATGAAGATTCCTAGAAGCTCTACAAGGCAGAGCTTGGAGGGGATGGGAACACTAACCAAGTAGAGCAAGATTATAGATCAGTTGTCAGAATGGCAAAGAAATCTTTCCTTCTTTGGACAGATTGTTTGCTGAGGAACATTAAACATTTAGGACATTTTTTTCCCTTTCTTCCCTTAATTTTTTTTGATGCAATTCCTTTTAGACCTAGTGATATAAATATGAAACACCATTATGACAAAATAATATCTCATTTGTTTTCTGAAACCAATCTTTCAGTTCTGATTAGAGAGAAGAGGTGTTGGAATTTAATATATTCAGTAGCTCTGAGAGCAGACTGCTCTGTAGAGGCATTTCAAGGTCTCAGAAAACAAACAGAAATGTAAACAGTGCTCCTACCATTTACACTTGAAGCTAGCATTATATCTCCAGTCAAGGATGTCCTCAGGCTTAGCAGAGGAAAGAAAAGGAAAGAGTGATCCATCTCTTCTCCAGTGAAATCTCTCCAAATCTTGGAGCTAGGTTCAGTGTGATAAGGGCATTTATGTGCCCATTTTCAATTTTAGGTGATTGCCAAATGGTCAAAATAGAACCATCATTTCCACCACCTACCTCATGATGCGTTCTGTATTCAGTGTCAGTAATGAATTCATTATTTTTGGTCGTGAATGGGATTTTTTCTTATGCAATTGCTACAGCAATACAGTCCCTAGAAGGAACAAGCCTGAAATGGGGTAGGATTATTTCTATCAGTACAAAGTATGGACATACTGAAATGGATATTTCTGTATCTCCATGAGCAAAGTGATAGCATTGTGCTGATTTTGAGAAGGATTTAAGTTGTATAACATGGGACTCTGACCCAAGTGAGTGAGGCAATAGAAGGAGGTGTTGGATGACACAGGAAAAATGGGAAAATGTAAAATCACTACTGTCTTGAATGTAAAGAGAAGCCTGCATGAAAGTCAATGAATCACAGACATCAAGATGCAGGAGGAAGATGAAGAGCTGATTGGAAAATTGGTTTTTTACTCATATATGTTCTGGTAGAAAATGAACAAACCTTCAATAAGGATCATAGTTTGACTTTAACTGAAAAAAAATGAACCATTTACCACATTTAAACAAATGCTGGCTGTTGCTATTGACAAACAATAAATGCAAACTGAACTAACATCTGCCCCCCACCTCTACATTTGATGAGAAATGAACTTTTCCACAGAAAAGCCTGTGCTAATAGAAAAAGCCAAGGCAGCGGGACAGACCACAATGAATAAAAAAATTCAGACACTTTGGGTTTTCCTTTCTGCTGTGCTTTCTGAGACTGGACTAGTTGCTTCCTAATCTTTCTTGAGGTCCAGATCCAGAGCACAATCTGGGCGTTAGCAAACAGTCCTAAGGATCTTTTCTGTGCTCCTGCACTGAGTGTGCACTTTTGCTCTAACAGGTATTGTGCAGGCCCTCAGGAGCTTCAGAGACCCTCTGAAACCCACAGCAGAGACAAAGGTGCCTCAAAGCTGAGCTGTACCTGAGCCTGGCAAAGATAGGATTCCAGAAGTTCCCAGTGATGATGCTGGTACCCAAAGAGCACATCTTCCCATTGCAAACCATTCTCTTAAGCTGAGTGCTTTCTAGTGAGGCTCAAGTAGGCCATAATGAGAATATATATGTTAGTTTCTGCCCAGCTAACACCAGAAACAGGGTTTCTTTCCCAGTTCTCTACATGATCTCACTACTGAAATGAGCTAAAACCTCCAGAGGTGATTTGCTGCACCTGTGAACAAGTTTTTAGGACAAGCAGGAAGAAAGTCCTTTTGAGAAGCTTCAACATTTCCGCACTACATGTTTGCACAGCAAAACCCTACCAAAGTAAATCTCACCTCTATTGTTGGCTAACTCCTTGTGTTGCACTCCTTGGATTTACTAAGTCCGTGTGTTGCATTCTCTGTTCAAAATTAGAAAAATGCCCTTCACACAGAGGAACAGGCTCCCCAGGGAGGTGGTCACAGCACCAAGCCTGGCAGAGTTCAAGAAGCATTTGGACAATGATCTCAGGCACACGGTGTGACTCTTGGGGTGTCCTGTGCAGTTGGACTTGATGACCCTTGTGGGTCCCTTCCAACTCAGCATATCCTGTGATTCTGTGATTCACACAGTTCCAAACTCCAGGAGCCCAGAGCATCCTTCTGCAGCTCTGCAGCTCCACCACATGCCTGTGCAATAGACACAACCTTTTGGCCATCTCTGCAGAGAAGTTGTCATCCCTGTCCCCCTGTGTTGTAGGGCCTTGTTCATCCATGTAGGCTGGATTTGCAAATGTTCACATTCCTCTGCTGACTTCCAGAATTAGAATTAAGAGGTTTTTGTAAAAAAGGCAGGTTAAGTGCTGTATTCCTGCTCCTGCTCTGCTTCCAAGTGATCCACCAACCTGGAGGGGCCAGGTCTGAAATGCATCCTCACCAGCTGTGATCTCCCTCAGAAAGTGGAAAATCAATCCCCACTGCCAACAGCAAGACAACAGGCTGCAGCTTTGAGGTAAGCCCCTATTTGCATGAGTAACCAGTTTCCTGCTATGTCAATAGGAGGCAGAAATAACTGTTTTCCACCCAAAAGCAAAAAAAAAGAGGGCATTGCTTGGCTGTGACCAGGTCATAAACATCCTGCAAGCACCTCTGGTGAGCTGGGCAGAGCGAATGGGAAGCAACAGCCCCCCCATGCTCCTCTCTCTCCCAGCACATCTGTGACCAGCAGGTGCCTGAAGCAAGAGAGGGCGCTGGGTCCTAATTTTCCTCTCACAGCAACTTTACAGGTGATGAAGTTGTTCTTGGTTGCAGTATTGGTCCTGTGGCTTGTGATGAGTGCTCTACAAGGATTCTTTTTTTTATCACTTCATAGTTAATGGGGTGATTTCAGAGCATTCTCATATACAGTGGCTGAAGTCTCATTATATATTTAAGTGCAATTACTGCCTTGGTTCCATTCTCACACAATATCTCTCCTCAGGACTGCATTTCCCCCTTCCTGTTTTGTCACGTTTGCTGAGCGATATCAGCAAGGAGGCTAGAATTTTTACTAGATGTGCAATAGCCCTTTGGAGCTTAAGACTCCTGTAAATTTAGCTTCACCCCTCCCAGGTGCGAAATTGCTTGTCATCTCAGGTTGAGTATGACCCTGGGAGAATGGAGACTAAAAAGAAACAGCCAGCAGAGGTGTCAGACCNAGAGCTCCATTCAGCCTGGCCTTGAACCCTTCCAGGGATATATATTTACATGTGTCTTCCCAGGGAACCTCATGATTTTAAGACAAATCTTGTGGACCCTGCATGTAAATATCTTTCTGAAAGACTGACACAGAAAGCAAACCAGTTTGGAAGTATTTAAAATGTCACAGAAGAGCAACCGGGTAAATCGACGAGACTGAGATAAACCCATCATTTTTGCTTAAGTTACTGATTGTCTTATGTAAAAGGTACCCTATAATTCCAAGAGTTAAACTTCAACCAATATACAGTCTTCAGTATAACATAATTTTCTCTGGCCCACCTCAACCACACCTGGGAGCAGGTTCCCAGCAATGCTTACCACACTGGTAATTCCCAACCTCTTTGAAATTAAAAGGTTGCTATAACAACACGATGCATTTGTTTCCATATAGCTTTCCTTTGCTTATTTCTCATCATTCCTTTTTAAAATATCAGTTGCCATAACAACAGAACATAGTATCTTAAGTGCACCTTTCATGTGTATTTATACAGTATAATTAAAGGTATGGGATTGGGTCAAGCTTTGAGTTGGTTTAATTCAAATCTCTTCCATGAAACATTCTAACACTCCCACTAGAAGTAAGAGTAAATTCAAGTAGGTCCAGCTTTACATTGACACTGCCTCTTGGAGCTGTAAATATACTTAATTTTGCAATGCCTCCATTGTTAATTAAGTGTTGATGAGTCTTCTAAGTTATAAGCTACTGGCATGGCTCACTCTTTGGGTCTTTTTCTACATAGTGATTTCTATTAATTATTGTTGTGTTTCTGTTCTTATTGGCTAAGCTGATCGTTCTCAGAGGAGTATGAGCCTTTCCTGAGTGAAGCAGAGAGCTGAAACAACCAGCCTGCTATCTCGCTTTTCGAAGGAGGTTGACAGGCAGGTTCTTGGCTCTGCATCCAGCTTTTTTCACCATTAGAGTGGTGTGACCCAAAACCACCTTGAAAAAAGAATGATGTCTCCTCATGCAGACGGAACTATGTCCCTGAATCTTCCTTCTATACAGGAATATTCAGAGAAAGAGTCATGACAAGCTAGAACAGAGCACCCAGCTCCCACATGCTGCTGTGCTGGCTGCGAAGTGCTGTGAGTGAGAGCAGCTCCAAGTTGCTTCATTCAGAACTGTATTTATCAGAGGGTGAGCACCACCCTCCATGGGGACACAGGCCATACCCAGTCTGTTCCTTTTGGAGCTAGTGAATTCCCCAAGGACACACTACAGGGCTGACTCACCTCGAAGAGGAGAGATAGCACAGGAGGAAGCAAGGAACACACTGTGATAACGGTATCTTTTATTATGACCATGTGGACAGTTATTATAAAAGGAAAGCAGGGATTTCTGGTTTATGGCCAATATCAATACTTTTTCATGGAGAATATTGTGTGATCTGGAATGCCTTGAGTTAAGATATAGGGCAAAAGTTGTATGAAAAATGTGTTATGGAAATGATCTCTCTGACCTCCATGCTAACTGTTTGTATGAGCATGAAAATAATCATTGAGGAGAGGAATAGTAAAAGATAGAAGTGCTGATACTTTCAATTTTAGTCTTTTAACATTGACACAGAGTCATAAGTGCAAATTACTGCAATCACTGCTCTGAGTGACTAGGTCAGGTTGATGCCACAGTATTCACACTTCTTTAGAGAGAGCTCTGCTCTGGATACCACAGATTATAAGGCATGACAGGCTATCAGCTCTCTGCATGCCTATCAGAGAGATCCAGAGTCCCTGCAAAAACCCAGCTGGAGCATTCTGTGATTATCAAATTGCAAAGGATAGGTCTTTATTATTTCCATTCTGCTCTTTTTCAATAAGCCAGTAAGGCTTTCACTGAGGTAAGCCAGGACTTATACCAGCTCTTCAGTCCCTGCTTCAGCAGTTTTCAGTGTTCCCCTTGACACCTGCAGGTTTCCCAGGCAGCTGCAGTTCCAGCTGTTTAGCAGTGAGGGCAGATGTGGCACAGCTACCCTTAGGAACACCTTTGGTCTCTTCACTCAACCATGGCATGCCACCACAGGGTCATAGAACGGGACATCTTGAGGACACCTGAATGAAACTCACCATTAACCCCAAATGCCACCATGGGGTGTCTCTAGATAAAATGGAGCCATAAAAATAACCCAGTCTTAACATGGACAGCACTCAGAGAAGTAAGATCATCCCCTAGAGGCCTGTAAATTTGTAGGGATTTTTCAGACCCTTAGTATTTATTTAGCCTCCTACTAGACTATTCAAAAATGTAGGCACACCTGTATCTTTGTCAAACCCACATTAATCACACGATACTTGGGCTGTAATGGTTTAGTGGGTACCTCAATTCTTCAGACTACACTATGGGGTTGGTGCTTCCTTGCACCCACATTGAGACTGGTGTTACAGGATTACTGAGAAAACTACAAAGCATTCCCATCTCACTTCCCTGAGCTCTTGGCAAGAACTCTTTCAGTAGCAGATTCTCTAACAAGACAGATGGATCTGTCCATTAACGTGATGGTTACAGATCTGTGGCTTTTATTAATAATCTAAAAAAATTTGTGTAATATCCTGTCCTTCTTCCCCACACTCAGATTGCCAGGACCAAGAGCTCTTTCATCACTGTGGTTAGTACTCCTGCATCTGTCAAGCTGAGCTTGATCCTGGAGGTCATTAGCAAAGGGAAGCAGCTGATGTAATCAGCTGGTGCATTAATGATCTATGGCCATATGTGACTAATAAATGGTTGTAGGCATGCACCAGACAAATAAGGATTTCAAAGATTTTCAGGGGGAGAGAGAGCAGTGTCTGATGGTCTAAAGCCCTGTTGGGGTGTGGCAGGACCGTGTGGCTGCAGAGCTACAGTGCAGTCTCCTGGTCACTGCAAACTGCTTGACCAAACGTGCTTCATTCTGACCACACACATTTTGAGTATTTGTCAGTATTTGTCATAAGGCCACCTCTGCACTTGGAGTGTGATACATGTCCAGCATGAGCAGGCTGCTCTTCAAGAGAAGGAGAGCCAGGAGTGGTGGGAGCAGGGCAGAAGGGACAGTGGCCTCACAGGAAGATCATGGCCCCCCAGTAGGGAAGCAAAGCAAGGAGAACAAGTCTGGTGAGGGTAACCAGGATCATCCTCCAGCTCAACAATTGTAGTGACAAGGCAGGTCCAAAGCCAAACCAAGAAGATAATTCAGCACAGCAAGGTCAGGATTAGCAAGACACGAAGATCCATATAAGTGTACTTACAGTAAAGCTAAGGAAAGAACAAGTGCAACAATTTAGATATGAATATAAGTCTAGAAGAAAAGGAAATAGCAGAGCCTTTACTTGTCACAGCTATTCAAGATTAGGATGCTTTTCCTGCTTTGGAAATGCTGGTCTTTATCAGTTGCAGACTCTTCGTCCTGCAGCAGAAACGTTCCACAAATAATCAAGAACCATTTATCTGACAAAGCTGAGTGTCATCCCTCACGTAGAAAGGAAAGAAGTGAAACCTGTGTAGTGAGAAGAACTTCAACGATGGGAATGGTAGGCTGAAATCACTTTTGTTTCTGACACTGAGAGAAAAAAGCAAGTTCTCCTGGAACTGACTGTAAACCAGTTCCAGGAAAGTTTGCATGTTGCTATGGTAGACACCCGGGATATATGTCACAACAGTTAGTGTCAGTCTCAAGTCCCTTCAAAAGATGAGCCACTGTGTTTGCTCATTAGATGCAACTGGAGGTGAATCCACCTGCTTCTCGTGGGCATGTGCTGGAGCTTAAACACTCTTTTCTTCATAAGTAAGTACCTCCTTTGTGTAGACGTGCCTATTTTAGCAGCACAGCTGGGCATCTGGTCACTTTTTTTGAAAGACTGTAGCCCTGTGGAAGAAGATGAAAAGAAAAAAACTTGCAACAAATCTGGGAAATAAGTAAATTCTATAAAACTGATCAAATAAGTGGAGACAAATATTTCTTCCTGATTCTGTGAGTTGATCAGATATGCTGGGAAATGTGACCACTGTTTCTTAGGATTTGATCTGTGGCAGGCAAGTTAAGGCACAGAGAAACTGTTCATGTGCTTGGTTTTCATATGTGTGGTCTATTTTTCTAGGCAAACTTCAGGTACATACGTGTCTACATGCGTATGTGCATATATCTGTTTACCTATCTCATATAGCTAAGGAGATCACGGTGTTATTGAGTTGGAAGGTACTTCAGAAAGTCATGGGGTCCACCCTTTAAGTAGGGTTAGCACTGAATTGAGACTGGGCTGTAAAGTGTCCTCTGCTTTCCAATCAGAAGACAGAAAAAGGTACTTCATGTGCCAGCTCTTTAAACTTTGCATTGCCAGCAACTATTTGTTCAGTGCAACTCCTTGGTCACCTCCAGAGCCCCAAACAAACAACAGGGTAGCTACTCTACAGAAAAGCAAAGTTAAACTCTCCTCAGCAGCAGAAGAGCCATCCCTGAATTATGCTGGGTGTTGTAGAAATGCTACTTGTCATTCAGGTTCTCCTCTCCTTTCTCAGTTTGTGCAAGGAAGGGGAAGTGAGGGGGCAAGGAAGGTGATGGGCTGTGCATTAGAGCAGATGAGATGAAAATGACCTTGTCGTCATCTGAATTCTGCTTTGAGCAATGCTGTGTATCCCTTAGAGGTGGATTAGGTTTCCACTGACAGCCTCTGGGAGATAGAATTTCCATTAGAATTAAGGGAAGAATATCTATTAGATAGATACAGCTCCTTATCTGCACCTTGTCTCCTTCTCAAACTGTCTGTGTGCTATCTCTCATTCTCCTTGCCTGCTCTCACAGTTCCTCTGCTCATCAGATTTGTCTTGCTCTCTTCACCTCTCCCTGGGCTCTTCCTGCAAAGATAAAATAGTTGCTTTTGCCAGACATGCAGTGCCATTGCTTGTCCTTCACTTTCTGTCTTTGTCTTCCAAACAAGGAGCTTCTCCTGCTGCAAAATGACAGGACCAAGCGGCGTGCAGACTGTGCAAACCCACAACACGCCTCTGTTTCCAGCAGACAGTGAACTGCTGGGGAACTTCTTGTCCTGAGATCATCCCAGTTCTCTACCAAGCACCATTTAAACTTCCACAAATGGGGCCAACAGGTAAATGTAGGTTTGTACTCTAATATCTCACTGGGGTCCCAGCCTTGTTGTACAAGGTCACTTACTAATGCTTAAGCAGAAGGGGCCCTGAATCCTGAAGCTTTTTGCAGTCTAGTTGAGAGCTGTACTGGAATAACAGAAGTGGCCACAAGGACATATGTACCCATCACTCAACGCCATGTTTTTATTCCTGCAGTCCCTGTTGGACTCTTCACCAGCAATGTTTCTTGTGCATCGAATACTTTTTCCAAGTCAGAGAATTCTGTTGCCACCAAACCTAGGAAAAACTGATTTTGCAACAACACCCATAGCTGAACCTGAGTAACATAAACTTCAAAATTTCATGCAAAACAAAAGGTACTGTTTTTACTTCATGGAAAGCCAAGAACCAGTGAAAACTAAACTGGTCTAGTCATGACTTTTGTAATAAGACACTAAAATGCCAAACAAATAATTATTTCAAATGGAAAATATTAATGTTCACTCAACAAAGAGCCAGGGGAACATTTCTCACACTTAAAAAATAAACTCGCCTCTAAATTGACCCATTTGGATAGAACCACAGAATCTAGAATATTTGCCATCAGTACCACTTGAAATTGTTGTGAGCAGGTTGATGTCTGCATTCATGTTCCTATGAAAGTCAAAGTGCATTCTGAGCAACTGTGAATTTACAGAGCACCACACACCAGTTTGCACCTTGATCTCTTTCTTACATCCACAGGACCTTTAAAAATATCTGCCAGCTATGCTTGACAGAGCAGTGGGCTACAGAAGAGCAAATACCATCAGCATTGTTTCAAAACACATTTTCTGAAGTCTTCCTACTGGGATTGGGAACCCTAAACCTAGCAATGTTTTATAACAAATATCCACTCATGGATATTCATGCATGGTAATTCTGACAAGCCGGACAGTTGTTTTGCGTTTGTGTTCTTCAGCCACTGGCAAAATAATGTCTACCCTACCTCATATCCATATGTTTTCATGACTGAGATTAACTCCTGTGCAGCTCTCACAGTCCCTCAACTCTCATTCTGCACTGATCTCCCCGAGATGATGTCTTTTTAGAATTGGGAGCAACTTGAGAAAAAAAAAAAAAAAGAAAAAAAAGAAAAAGTGTTTTGAAGCAGTGTCAATGATGCAAAAAGCTGGAAACTTGAAGGCAAAAATACTTTCACATGAGAGAGAACACGCACGATAATTTTGCAGTAAAAGAAGATGCTGCATTAAACATATAATTGAAGCCTCCTTTCTAAATAAAAACCATATTGTACTGCTTTCTCCTTTGCACTGCAACATTCAAAATTCATTAAAGTTTACAGCCGGGAAAGCTTGCTTGTAGGCCATTTATGACTACTCTCTTTCTTTGTCCGAAACAAGCATGGCTTTGGTACCATGGGTGTGTTACCATGGGTCTGATAATTGGCCCTTATCCCCTTGGAGCCTTTTCTGGCAGTAAGATACAATTAAGAATGCCATCCTGTCCTGCTTTGCACAGGGAAACTAGCAATACCTGTCGGTGAACGTGCCGTGTTCGCAACAAAACCTGGCCTCATCAGCTGCATGGATTGAAGCAAATGTTGCAGGTAAAAAATATCCTCCAGCTCATCCATGATGAGTCAATGCAGACATAAGTTGCAAGTATGGATATTTTATGATGCTTGTTCTAACTGTAATGTTATTTCCCCACCCTCTTCCCACAAAGTCTTATTGGTACCACAAGCTAATGTCTTATTTCAGAGAGGAAGAGCTATAATATTGTTTTTTAAATACAATAATATCTTTCTTGAAAATGCATCAGATAAAAAAGATAATTGAGCCATTATAAAAATAAGAGAGAGAATCTTAATACTCACAGGCAAACCATACAAATTAAGCAGAAGACTTCCTTGTGGCATGCTGTCTCCAGATGCATTGATTTATTTTTGTGGTCAGAGGAGCAGGAGACTCCATTGTGCCTCTTGGCCATTTTTGGCCATTTCCGTTGTCTTGCAATCAAAGGGATGAAGTATTTGCTTAAAGCCATGCAATGGGACAAGCAACATAAGAACAAACAGGGTTTTCAGAATTTCAGTGAGCAATGCTAACCAAAAGGACATATCTGAAGTGCTTTGTACTTTGCAGCATCTCAAGGGCTGATGAGTCTCCCTGACAAGAGATTCCTTATGCACAGAAGAGCCACACAGTAGAGATCAACTTTCATTGTCTTCTGCCACCTCTGAAGCTGTGTAATGACAGAACTTCATGTTGTATTCGGGATACTTTTAACTTGCTGAACTTTTATTTCATTTGCAATCGACTACCAAAGCTCCCTGAGGCTATGAAACACAGCATGGTGTTACCCTTGTTCCTGGGATAAGGGAAGAAGGGTGTAACCAGTCCTTTTGGCAGCCTTAGGAAATGCCACGTACAACAGACCCTGGCTCAGTCATCTAATTGAAGTGCCACTCTCTAAACTGTATTCTTATCCTGCAGATTTCACCCAGAATTTAAAGTATGTCACAGTGGGCAAAAGGTCCACCAGTTCTGCAAGAGAGGGTCTGTCACCGGTGAGATGGAAGTGCTTGGCTAAAGCACATTTAGTAATGTTATCTTAGTAGATTTACAGCCTGACATTATCACCTCATCTACAGTTTAAAATAGAATCTAAAGCAATACCAGGAACATCTCCTTTCCCAAACAGAGATGTAAACAGAAGGACAAGACATGTACATACTGTATCAGAGTGAAAGGGAATTGACAG
The DNA here is from genome assembly GCA_013400495.1 of Nicator chloris. Classification (NCBI taxonomy): domain Eukaryota; kingdom Metazoa; phylum Chordata; class Aves; order Passeriformes; family Pycnonotidae; genus Nicator; species Nicator chloris. The sequence continues at coordinate 20,785 of WAAE01023208.1, forward strand.
GTATAACCTGGCCCTATGGACAATCTCTGGTGTTGCTGATATTTTAGAGAAGATTCATTTACTTGCCTGAGAAAAATATTTTTATTGATTTAGAGTCTTGGTTAGAAGTTTTTTAACATGTAGGATAGCCCTGAAAATGCAGAGCTGCTTTCCTTAGAATATGCCAGGAAGATAAGGAAGAGATGAATGTTTTGCCCCTGCCCACCATGTCCAGGTTTTAGTTGTTGTGGTGAACAAAATGCAGTATCAGAGAACCATACCTTTGCCAAATATTTTAGCTCCACAAGATCTCCAGTCCATAGAGGGGTAACCATTGGACCTGAACCTTTCTATTTCTATACATCTAGGGAAAATGCTTATGAGAGGTACTGTTTCCATCATCATTAAATGTTGATAAGGTTGTGATATTCTTCTCTCAGTCTTTGTAAATCATGGTTCAGATATCTGTGTCTTTCTTGCAGTGGAAAAACAACTATAAATTTGGTTTAATCAGTGAGACAACTTCTGCTTATGGCTTGTTGCCTTACAATAACAGTTCAAAGCAGCCAGAGGACACTAGAGAATCTGGCCTTATATATCAGGTGAAAAGGATGATTTAAGGTCTGAAGCTAGCACAAACACCAGGGCTATTAGATCCATCTCTGGTACCCTCAGGTTAAAGATATTACTCTTTCAGATTCTGTCCCTCCAGGTCTCCTTGAGACCAAGGCCCTCCTTGCTGCTGTGAGAATTGGACAGATCTTGTGCTAATGTCAAATGGAGATTCAATACAGAAAGCTCTGAGGGCTCTGAATTCCCATTAATGGTTTGTAAAAAATGTACAGTGTAATCTGCACACAGAATTAGCTCAGCAAAGCCCACATTATGTTCTCAAAATGTAGATTAATTTCTTTATCTTTTAAGAGTCAAATTGCAGTGTGTGAAAGCATGATTTGTTTTCAAAATGCAGTTTAGCTCAGTTTAATTCAATTCAATCAACCTGGTCTAAAACAGAGTGCTTTGTGTGGGAGCCAAAAGCAATGTTTTATCTGTTACAGTACTGCAGACTGGAGTTTACATTTTGGGATCTGCTTACTGCTGTCTCTGCACATCCTGACCCAGGGCACATTTCACATGAGCATCACATTAGTATAAACCAGCCTCAGGCTTAGTTATGTTCTAGCTAATTATACTAACTTAGGAAAGCTTCATATAGAAAATGGCATTCTCCCTGTCTTCTTCCTTACCATCACCCTTAATGCTCCCAAATGCCCCGTAAGTTAAGGAAGTTCTGGAGGAGGAGGAGTCTGGCCAGCTGTGCAGCAGCTGGTTCTTGCAGGCCATGTCCTCAGTGCCCAGATTAGCAGCAAAGGAATTTTCTGTGCTACACACAGGACCCCCAAAATGACACCAGGGATTCAAGAAAGCAAAAGACTGAGATTCAAGTGGCCCCTCCTCAAAGGGCTCAGATTTCTGACTGCAGTCAGCTAGGTTCTGCTGCCTGCCATTTTATCTCATTTCCATAAACTGATAATTTCCATGCAGAAGTAAAATTTTAAAAAGTAACCCCATCTACACAATTCAGATAATTTCAAGCATCAAAGTCTGAAGTCTTACTATTAAAGTTTTCATTGAGGTCACATGGCATTTGTGCAATTAAGGAAAAGTAAATCCTGTTTAATCCACCAGTAATTCTAATGATTTATGTTGTTTCAAGAAGCTCTGTTGGTAAATTTCACCAATAAAAAATGCTGGCCCAGAATAAAAGTGGATGTGCCAGAAGATATTTCACATTATTTTTGTGATGTTTGTTTGTTTGCTTAAAACTAAAGAAACCAAAAAACTTTTGAAGTGCTACATAATACAAATTCAGAGCTTTTATTTTTGTTTAGTCAAGGCTTTCCTTCATATCATCAGATGTCAGGCATCAGAAAATTTCGTTTCTGATGCTGAATATTTCTACATATTTCTAAATATTCAGCATCAGGTGATTCTCCCCCTCTGCTTTGCTCTTGTGAGATTCCACCTGGAGTTCTTCATCCAGGTCTGGGGTCGCCAACACTAGAAGGACGTGGACCTGTTGGAGCAAGTCCAGAGGAGACTGCTAAGTTGATCAGAAGGCTGGAGCTCCTCTCCTGTAAAGGCACACTGAGGCAGCTGGGGCTGCTCAGCCTGGAGAAGAGAAGGCTACAGGGAGACATTATTACAGCTGTCAGTAACTAACAGGGGCCTACGGAGGGCTGGAGAGGAGATAGCACAAGAGGTAAAGGCTTTGAACTGAAAGAGGACAAATTTAGATTAGATTTCAGGAAAAAATGATTCCCTGTGAGGGCAGTCAAGCAGTTGAACAGTTTGCCCAGAGAGGT
>WAAE01023219.1:0-12778 GCA_013400495.1 Nicator chloris
AGTGAGGATAAAATTGGCCCTAGTTGCTTGTTGATGTGCTGCTGTAAACATGGCTGTACTAACCAGATAAAATTTTAATATGACTTTGTTCTGTTGGGATGTTAAGGGATAATAAGGTTGCAATTCTGAAAGAGGCCTGCAAATGTTTTAAAAAACTACCATAATCAATTAGTAAGAGGTGCCTTTCCAGTAGCTTTAGCTGAACAGACAATGAAGAGGTGGAAATGTGAGGAGAGTTTGTTTTTGACTGACAAACAAGAACAAACTCATTCAACCAGTTCCCATTATTGTATCGTCATGTCAGCGTGAGCCAGTCACCTCCTAGATGCCCATTAAAGCAGTCCAGTCCCAAAACTAAGTAGTATATGTATTCACAGTTCAAACTGTTTCTTCAGGAAAAGTTGGGGACTATCGAGAATTTTTTTTCTTGACTTAAACCAACAAACACACAAAAGTCATAACAGAATGCTTTCTGAGGGAAAGAGGTCATAAGATCTAGGCAATTGTATGAATTTAAGTAAACCAGTAGTAAAATTTCTCACCTATAACTTCTTTAAAAGTGCATATGTGTTGAGATCACTGAGTCATACCTAAAATCAAAATAAAATCTGTGAAAAGTAGCAGTTAAATAAACTGACATACTGTCAATCTGTATTCTCATTCAGAGGAGACAAGAGATATATACAACTGATAAAAATTAGACAAGTGGAAAAAGCGGTAGTGTAACTATAGTATTTGAAAATAAATTAGAGTTTAGTTTTTGTAGATTTCCGGAAAAAAAATACAGAATACAGAATCTTCATATTCTATTACGAAATGATCTCTCAGGTCAGAAAAGCTTCTGAGATCCTTATCATATCTTTATAAATAGGAATTATTTCATCACAGGAAAAGATAATTAGAATCTCATAGTTAGATCAATAGCAGTTTGGTGGATTTATGATAATGAGGACAAATGAGAACTTAATGGAAAGTGTTATGTGGGTTTTTTTATGATATTTGTCATTTTATGATGCATAAGACATTAAAAATCCATAGATGGCATCAAATCCATTTTTACTTATTCTGAGTTCTCCCCCATGCTAACATGAAAAATCCTTGGTAGATATTTGAGCTATTTTCAGTCTTTATAAGCCTCAATTTAAATTAAATTTTCCTTGATGATTAATTGTCATAATTGGAAATAAAAATCTTAGTGTAAGTAGACAACAACTCTTACAATAGAATGGAGCTAGTTGAATTTTAAAATGAGAGAAACTTCAGTAATAAATTGCAGATGTTGAAATAAACGGAATTTTTGTTGAGTAAAGAGGCTCCTAAGGAAGAGAAAACAGAAATGCTTAATAGTGGTGGAAGTGGTTTTAGTTACAACACTGTGTGTTTTGCAAAACGTTTTGCAAAAGAGTCTATCATTATGGACACTTAAAAATACAAAGAAATTAAACATGAATTAAAAATTCGTTGTCATCATTCATACCAGGTAATTACATCAAATTGATAAAACATGCTGAACCTGTTATACTGATGATTTTATTCAATATGTGAATAAACCAGTTGTACAGGTAACAGATTAACCTGGCTCTCAATTTCATACTAGATGTATTGTCAGTACTTGAGGAATTTATTAATTTTTCACATTATTTTACTCCTTATTCAGAACACATGACTGCAGAACTGAAATATGTAAAGAAAAAGTTAAGCCAGTACATTTCAGGATACAATTCTTCATAGTAACAGTTTTTTCTTTGTCTGAGTGACTCTAGTGTTGGGCAAAGCTAGTATTTCAGTGTGCATTTCTGTTCCAGTTGTGCTGTTTCTAAATATCTGATGGTATCTTTGGAAATTGCTTAATTTCTGCCAAGGTATTTCAAAGTTTCAGTTGTGAAATATTTATTCCTAATGAACGTGGGCTTTTATCTGGAAGTTAATAAAAATTGAGGTATATGATGAAGATCATGGCTTTGAAACACAAACTGAAGCATTTTAGCTGGGTGTTATTAGTCTATGAACCTAATAAGTGTGCTTCTTCCTTGATTCTTTTACAAACGGACATGTGTGTTCAGTGAAATACCTAGGTTAACGGTTTGGGGATTTTTTTGTTTAAAAATTTTATAAACTCTGCAAATATATGGAGCAAGATGCATGCACCTATAAATATAGATATTGTTTGTTACATATTGAAGTGTATATAAGTATACGTATTACTTATAACAATATCACATCACAGAATAGAACTTACACTTGCAGGGACGGGATTTCTGATGATCTGTGGTTCCTGTGGGAAGGCATTTTGCCATCTCAGACTAGGCCAAATCTTTTTTTTTTCCTTTTTCTTAGAGCTTCTTTAGGTCAGAGAACTACTGTCTGACTTTAGTCAGTCTTTTAGGTAAGCTGCTAACACCTTTTTAATATTTGAACAGACTTTGAATATCACAACTCTAGGGGAAGCCACTGTGGCAAGTGGAGATGTTCATATTTAAGAATACACCAGCTAAAGCCCTAATGGTAAGAATGCACATCTTGTTAAGGAGGAATGCACTATACTAGCCAGTTTTTAGAATGAAAATGTGTCCAATTATTGCATAAAGTCCAGCCAAGGAGTGGATATAATGAAGCTAGGACATCACTCATTCAGCCATTTTTGGATAACCCTGGTCTGACCTCATGGCTGACCCTGCTTTAAGTAGGAGGTTGAGCTAAAGACCTCCTAATGTCCCTTCCAACCTGCATTTTCCTATGATCTTATGATCGTCCACCAGGATTGGAAGAAGTTTCCTAGCAACAAGAAACTGAAGGCATTGGTAATGGTTGAAACTTAGTGTCAGGGAAAAATCCCAGAATTCTAATCTATGAGTTGAATTGTCCAATATTATGTATGTCTCCCTTAAAGCGAGGGAAAATGTACATTCATTGTGAATCCTTTGAAATGCTTTTTCTCTGCACATCTGTCATGCTCTTCATTCCCCTTCACACAGATCTCTCTCTCTCTCTATTTCTGATCTGATTTCACCCATTGACTGGCTGATATACAATATTGATATAGCTGTATGTGGTGATGGATAGGTAGCACTGCAGCATCATCAATATACTGCTGGTCCTTCCCTCTGTAATATTTCTCCCAAATCATTCAATGGGTGGTACATGCTGAAATGAGAAGGAACAGAAAGTTCTGGAACTTAGAATATTGTCTAGTAATAGAGGAGGCACACTGAGAAATTACTCGCTCCATTTTAGTAAGTTAACTGGGAATTCATGAAGCTCTCTTAAGAGGGATAACTATTATTTATAGTCAATAGTTTTATGAATTATGGAAATAGCATTAATTCTTTTGAGACATACCAAGATTAATATGAATGTCAAGCCCTCTTCACCAGTATAGAAAATTACACAGCAGAGCCACTAGCCTGTCCCATTTGCAGCCTATAACATTATTCATTAGATCCATTTCTTTTGGCTTTTCAAGTAGCTTTTTAGGAGTTTGTTTGAAAAAGGGAAGGTTAATGGTGAGTCACAGTTAACTTGAATTAGTATATTCTCAGTGTATTTTTGCCAGATTTTCATTCCGGCAATCCTTTATTTTTGAAAGAGAAAGGAAAGTTTTTTGTCCTGATGTAATATGTTCATTATTCCATCCAGTACCAGTAGTTGATATTTATTACCCAGATTTAAAGCAGAAGGACATCAGGGTGACAAATACTGAACTGAAACCTTCTGTTACACAATACGATGTGAAGAGGTAATGTAAGGAACTTTGAAAATGTTAGAATATAAGAAAATAATTCTGTGAGAATACTCGGTTTTAATTTCCTCAATACTCTTCTCAGTACAGAATGATAGTTTCACATAATGGTGGGTGTTTGACTGTGGTTTAAACTGAAACTTATCCTGATTGATACAAAACAATTATTAGTAACTTCTTGATATAGACCTTCCCAGATGCTGTGGAGGCAGATATAATGTAATCTTGACCTATAATGAAGTTTCAATTCAGCTTTTGAGAAAATTACTGCATCCTTGTTTTGATGTTCTGCTGTTTGTGCACAAATTTGTCACAATTTTTCTTCAATACAGATTATCAGTAAATAAAAAAAGTATCTACTTAAGAAATGTCACCACATATATACAAACTGGTTGTTAGAGTTATTGTTGAGGCCACTGTTACTTTATTCAGTAGGTTCTTGCTCCTTAGTTTATAGTCTTCATACTGTTTTAGCAAGCAAATGAATGTGTTTAAATCAGTGATTTCTGGTCAAGCCTGAGTCACTAATTAATTTTCTTTTCACAAGGGAGGATACTCTTTGGCCATTATTTTAATATGAGAGAAAATAATGTCTTTAAAAGATCACAGAACCACAGAATATTCTGAGTTGGAAGGGATCCTCAGGATTGTGAAGTCCAACTGCTTAAGTGAATGGCCTGTAGAAGGATCAAACCAACAACCCTGGCATTAATAGCACCATGCTCTGGCCAACCAAGCTAATCTGGATGGACTGGACTGGCTTGGATCTTGATCTCTGCAATCAGCATTTCATCTAGATTCATCTGTCTTCTTGCATTGAGTCAGAAGTTAGTTTATAAAGTTTTAAGATGCAAAGCAAGGAAATAAGAATGCAAATGCATAAACTTATTCAGAAGTTCTTCTGTTTGTTTGCAAACCAAGACAGCTCGTTAGCACTGGCATTCTGAGTGATACAGACCTCTCACAGATAAAGGCATATTTGATTTGATCAATGATTGAATAGTAAGAATTTCCATATATATAAGGCATGCTGTCATATAAATAATAAAGTGTGTAAGTATTTGAACTGTATAGATGTTGGAAACCCTTTTGGGTTTTTATTTGTCTTTTGTTTTTCAAAATCTTCATAGGAATAGTTTAGATAAAAGCATCTGGTGTTTCAACCTGATCTTGGTGCTGCAATTCTACCTTATTTACCTTGGTGTGATATTGGTTATTTCTCAGGTTTATAAGTCTTAACCATGCAAATATATGCATTAAGTTCTTGAATTACCAGCCTGATTTCTGTTCTTGTTTTTCCTATACAGTTGTTGTGCTCTTCATAACTATTGAAGAACCATCATGGTTTCCACCATTTTTTTCACTTTAATTGAGGAAACTTTGAAAGTTTTACTAGTGAAGCAGTAAAATAATGTATGTTTACTAGGACTGCCTAGGGAAAAATTAAAGCAGTAGTACCAACTTGCAAATAATTTTATTATAGAAATTTAAATCAGGACAGATATTTTGGTTTGGATTTGAAATGTTTAACCCTACGTTTTTCATAAAATCTCAGATTATGTTTTGAAATTCAAAACATCCCTGATGTAGGTTTCATACTTATGCAGGTTTCTGTTAAGAGTTGTGATGTTGCCTGTTCACTACAGATTCAAGTATGTCAGGTGTAGAAATAATAATCTTTTTCTACCCAGGGTGTTACCAATCTTGTTTTAAGAATATCCTCATCTTCCTCTCATTAGCCAGTAAAGAAATTAATAGTCTCCTAATGCCTTATGGAATAACTTTCAGATCCTTTAATTGTTCTTCAAGTTTTATATTGTTAGATTATACTGATAAGTCAGAAGTGTCAGAGGAACAAGTATCCACAAACTGTCATTATTCACATGCCTGCACAGTGCAGAAATATTTTCAAATAGATGTGACTGTCTCGAATCATAATAAAAAATTCAAACAGCCTACACAAAAACCAGCAGCTTTAAATAAGTGTAATTCTAGCATGAGAAAGGAAACATGCCAGGAATCTGAATTTCATAAAAACACAGTACTTGTCTGTCTGATATACTACACGTGAAATGTATATTATACTGTGGGCAAAAGACCCATATTCATGCCAGTGGTTTTCATTTGAGTGGAGTTATCAGCATCTTAAATTTTTCTGTTGGCCCTCCCATAAACCCTTCTACACAGATATAGATTCATTAATTTCAAATGTTCACCTGTAGTGCAAGATGTTGGAAGTGGTAATATCTAATGTCTTTACAATTAAGGAGGTCAGAAGAAAATATATTATGTAGACTTTCCCAGCTCTATGTTTCCTTGCAAATAGGAGTGTCCTGTGATCTGTACTGCAGGTGGGACACTGACGGCATGTTTTCGCTTTCATTATATATCTAGTAAACAGTTCTTTTTTATTTTGTGTATTGAATAGCAATATTAGTAACATACTAGTATATTTAATACAGTCTAGATGATTAGCATCTCAAGTGCATAATTTTTTCTGAGCCCTGAAGATCCCTGGTGTATTTGTGTCTCAGGTGCAGATTCATTTCTAGGGCAGGTCCTGTGAGAATGAGTTGTGACTGGTCTTATTTTTCCTGATTTGATCTTTCCTTTTTTCTTCAATGTTTCTGCAACTGTAATGGTGCTGGATTCAGATATTTTGAAGCAGCCTGACTGTTTTCTTTTAGGCTGTCTTGATGGATGTTTACTTTTGTTTTTTACCCCAAACCAAGCCTCTGTAGAAGTGCTTGTTGAATACCATGTGCCTTTTACTTCATGAAAGATACAAAAATCTGTTACTTCTCATCAGGAAGCAATGATTATGTTATCCATACAAAGATGGATGTGTTGTAAATATTCATAGAAGACAGCTGCAAGCTAAAAGATGTTGCTCCCAAATCATAAGTTTCTTAATTACATCACTGTAAAGAAAAGATCAAAGATAATGTGATTTCATTTGATTACTGAGTCATCCAAATAAGCAGAGAGCTCTAGTGACAGTTTTTCTGAGGTAGCAGATTGCAGTTGGTATTTAAGGAAAAGTATTTTAAAACAATGCCCGTAATTACACTTACAAGTATTAAAATAATCTCTGTAGTTTCTTAGGGTTTGATGGAGCTTAACCACTGCCACAATGATGTTTTACTGAGGCTGTTCTTAAGATATTTGCAAGCACCTCACTGCAGGGTGTAGGTGTGGTGAGTCACCCATTCAGTACACAGCTCCCATTCATTCATTCCCACATTGTAGCCTCCCCGATTTTGCATAACCTATGCGGCGTTTTGTTGTCAATCAATCTCGGTTTTGTACAGTAAGCTCTCTGGCTTTCTTTTGACTTGAATGAATAGTGCCATTCATTCACATTATACTTTTCTGCGGATACTATTCTAAAGCAGGCATCAAACAGTTGGCTTCTAATGTGCAAGAACTGTAAGACAAAGAATTTGTGCAAACCAAGTAACTGGAGGATTAAAAGGAAGGGATAATTTTTTTTTTAGTAGGGACCATGCAATGGAGAAGGCAGAGCAAGCATAATCATTCTAATCTGCCACTTGCCATGCTCCTCTAGAAGGGAAAGCAGTCTTGACTATTTTGTCTTTCAGCTATTCCAAGATTACTGAAACATTGCCCTACACATTTACAGGCTGGGTTTGGGGCGGGTTTTTGGTTTCTTCTGAAAGGGACCGAACTTTATGTTTTTACCTCTGGTAATTTTTTTTAGTTCTTGGATACTGTCATTCTTGCTTCAACTGTTACCAAACCTATGCTATGCTTGGCATAGCTCAGGTACAGTCACAGACTGAAAGTCATTTTAGGGAAGGTAGAATGAGCTCCTTGGGCAAAGGTAGTAAGAGTGAGAGAAGACAGAGGCTTAGGAAAGGATTGCAGGAATGGAGGAACTAATCACAGCCTTGTAGACAAGAGTAAGCAAAGAGTTACTGCATGCTGGTATTTGTGGCCTGAAAAGGGAAGGGAAATCAAGTAGTTGAAAGGAGGAAAGTGTAAAGAGGCTGACTACTCTTTCCTGCCAAACACAGAAGAACACTAACTGTTGATCTCACGTGATCCTTTGTTTGAAGCTTTAATACTGTCCATAAAACTTACCTGATTTAAAAGCAAAAGTTTCTGCATCATCTGATATGGCAGTACAAGATGTTGTCTCCTACCTGATCTTTGTGATTTGTGAATGCCTTTCTGATGCCACATTAATTGGCATCATCATCTAGCTTATCCCTTTAGAGAAAGTCATCAACTTATTGCTTATTGAAACATCTGGTAACGTATAATTCAGTGTACTTCTCTTGATGGCTATAATATTTAACCATTTAAAACTATTCTTTAGAACTAGCTAAAGCTGATCTCTCATTGTAGTTGATGTCTTATTTTAAGACAATTTTACAGGATGGAGACTATGAAATAAGTTTCCTTCCCTTGGTTTTCAACCTCTCCTCTCTTACCAATAAGGAGAGACAAATGCAAAAATATTCAAGTGAAAAAATAACAGTTTACTAAAAGAAAACAGCAAAACCCAAGAAATACAAAGCTGCTGGGTCAGGTGGTCCCCTGAGGAAGAAGGAAAACAAGATGGCTGCTGTCCGGGCAGCCCGCGTGGGCCAGAGGACAAAGACAAGATGGTGGAGAGGCCCCTGCTCCAGGTCGTGGGGCTGAGAAACAGAACAAAGGAAATGAGCGCAAACGAGCCTGCACAATTCAAGAAAACAAACTCCCTGTCCCTAAAGAAACAAAACAACAGTGAGCAGGGAGAAAACAAAACCTGAGAAGAACTATTTTTGTTCAAAACGAGCTGCTGCTGGGTTGCTGGTGCAGGCTCCGTGTCACGGCTGGGCAGGCTTTCTCTCTACAATACACTGGTAAAAAAGTGCTGGTGGACTGTGGGCAGCAGCTGGAACTTGCAGAATGGCTCTGATCCATGGTGGTGGGCAGCTGTGGGCCCCCCTCCCTTGGCAAATAACAGGCAACAGCAGTGGAAGTATTGCAGAACTCTCCAGAACCCAGAGAGAACAAAAGAGAACTTCTCATGTCTGTTGCCTGTTTTAAAATGTAACCAGCATCCCTCCCCTGCCATAAACCGTGGTAGAACACACAAGTTCAATTTCCTGGCTGCAGGTCTTGAGGAGACAGCAAATTTGCATGGTTTGGTGTAGAGAAAAACATGGAATACATGATTTTGGGTCACCTGATGCCTAGGGTCACCTAGGTCAGCTAGGACAGTTCAGTACTGTGAATTAGCAAGATTTAAAAGGTTTGGAATGTTTCAATGTGTTTATTATGCTGTTGATTCGTGGGTCTACCCATACTTAATTAACACCTACTATAGTAAGTAGTTTCTTCCATTTCCTCAGATCTCTAATCATACAGCATGATTTTTAAAAGTAACATCATTATATGGTTCTCTTCTGTTTAGAGTCTCTAAGGAAAATTATAAATACAGGTATAGAAAGATCAGTAGATAGATATAAGGTGCATGGCTGATTAAATGTAGCTAATAAAAATATTCATAATTCTAATTATCCTGCATATCCACAGCTGGTGTAGCTAAATACACTGCTCTCCAGTCAGTCCAACTCTTTTAGATTCCATTTGCCCCAACATCATCTTCCAGCACAGCTGCATGCTAAAGAGAGGGTGGAAGAATTTCTGGTACACTACGAGAAAATTTATATGCCATGAGCAATATCTGTGCAATGGCCATCATGTGGTGATGTTTCCTGGACTTCCCTGTGGTAGTGCAAATACATGAGGCAGCTAGCATGTAGCATAAAGTGAGAAACGCATATTTCTGGGTGGTAATTGAAAATGATAATTTTTTAAAAAATTACATTGTAAAGTATTTTAGTATCATTATATTGCCATATGCTGGTTTATGTATCTCTGTGGATATTTACACTTGAAAGTTCATATCTCCTTCCAGTTTCTCTATAGCTAAGTTATGTTTTACGTAGTAAGGGCTATAAAGTAGAATTTTTCTAGGTAACTAGGTTACTCTGACCTAGGGGTTTTTTAATGATTTAAGCTTCATTTTTTGATTACATGAAAATAAAGAACAACTCCCAGCATAAAATGCATTTTCTTGCTAAGTGGAAATAAAATTATAAGATATTTTTCACCTATATGTCATTATAAAAATTATTTTTTATAAAAGAACAATTAGTCTTTCATAATTTTTAAAATAATATTTTATTACATACATATGCATTTTGTGTATACATTTTATATTTTCTATGCAATGACTAAACTGTAAACTTTGATATATAAGCAGTTGTCAGCAAAACAATAGATTTAATATTTTTCTTTAAAAATATTTATATCTGTGGTTGAATGAGACAGTCTATTCAATCTTATAAATATCATATTTAATAAAGAAAAATCCACTGCAAAGAGAAAAAATGTCTTTATCCATAAGCAACCAGATGAGAAATGGATTTTATTCAGTCAAATCCTTTTAGTCAATGAAACAGCACTTTCATGCCTACTGCACTCAAGTGATAATTAATATAGTCTAATTCCAGACATGATGCCTGAATTCATGTACTGTCATCAATACCCCATGTTAAAATCAAACCTTGACAGGGACTTAACACCCTGGAACAGGTCATCATATGATAATATTCTTTTTTCCTTTCAGTATTTTGTCTTCAACCAAGCAAAGTATTACAAGATGAGGGGAAAAAAAGGGAAAGAATTACAAATGAAGAGTGACGCAGGCTGTGAATAGAACATATGTTAGGCTAGGCAGAGGCATCAGTGAATTATATCATTTCATGATGAAGTGGCAGTGAGGCTGAACGGACCTATTTTAAACCTTGATGTATTTTATCTCTACTGTATTTGGTCTGTCATCTTTGGAGAAAGACTTTGTGTAATTGAGAGTCAGCTCCAATCTGCATGACTTGAGCATGAAGTGTAAGCCAGATGAACAGTATTATGGAAGAAAGGGAAGCATCTAATAAGGCATAAATGAGAAATAACCTTTATATTTCAGACATTTAAATGTGTTTTATTACATACCGTGTTTAATGGTATTATTTTCATGGTACTATTAATAATATAAACAAGGTTTGAAAGTACTTTAAAATTTGTTTAATTTTACTTCATTATTTTAATAAAACCTGCATATTTACAGTCAAGGCATCCTTTGTCACATTGAGCATACAATATAATGGAACCAGTTTGTCCTTACATAATTTTTATGAGTGTAATATTTTTTTTTGTTCTTGAATTCAAGGTTCACCTTCAGAAGCTAAGATTATAGTTTTATTGTTATTTATTAATTTGGAGGGGTTTGTGTTTTGATGATGTCCTTATCATGCCACAAACAACTATATCTCTAGCAAAATCCTCAGGAAATTGTATTTCTGTATATTTTGCTTTTAGTATGGTTAAAAAACTATCATTTTAAGAAACTTCAGGTTTTTTACTTTTCATTTATTGTCCAGCAAGAAGCTGACATATTGATGGTGTATGATACATGTTTGACCCTCAGTAGAAAGAATTTGTGATAGTTCTAGTAACTCAGTCTTAGTAAGTCTACCAGCAGGTCTTGCTTTCTCATGTAAAAGAGTGTGTGAACGCTATGTAGTGTGCCCAGCACAACTCAAGGACCATAGTACAGAGTCACTCATTTGAATTTAATTGTATCCAATGTTTTGTTTGGATCTGTTTTTGTTAGAAACTCAGACAAACCTCTGGAGACAGAATAATATTTTATTGTTACGCCTGGAGATAAGGACAAGTGGTAGCATCTGTAATGCAAGGTACTTGTTCCATATAAAACATTCGCTTGCGAGGTCCCTGTACTTACTTAGAATTGCAATGAGTGTTTTACAAGCTTTTGTGCTTCCTCTCCATAGTTAGCCAAGACTTTCAAGATTGGAATAAGTGTTATTAACAGCTATTCAGAAGAAAGAGGGTAAAAAAGGCATAATAGTCAGTATATGAATCTTACTACTGGTGAGAACTCTTGTCTGCTAGCCATATTCACACTGACCATTTCCTGCATGAAGGACATCCTCATAACCCAACAAATTCCATGTGGGGAAAGGGCAGGTCTGCCTGAAAAGCTTTGACAGCAGATTTTGGGTCACAGAGGTTCTGGTAAGTTCTTTGTCCTCTGAATCAGTGCATAAAAAATGGGTTGTTGCATAAATTCCTTTATATTGCCTTCTTCATAATGAAAGCTTTACTACAGCTGGACTGGTAGTCTTATTATGTCAGGTGTTTTGTGTGGGTCACAGCTCTAACATGATAAGGAAATATTTAAAATCTCTATCTTTAAAAGTCTCTCATGACCAAAATGCTAATGTGATCATTCCTCTGCTTTTGCATTGTTTTATTAGTTTCACCTCAGTTTGAGCTCTGTAAAACTAATTTCTCCTAGCAGTCTCTAGATACTGTGTCCACTGATGTTGTTGCACTATGTTAGGTAAAAATAAGATTTTCCTGTGAATAAAATAATTACAGCACAACAAACTTTAATAACTTTGCACTCAGTTATTGGAACAAACTGCATAATTTTCTGCCGTAAGTACAAATGGGTAACTCTGTTCAAGCACACGTCTAGGCTATAAAATTGAGCAGACTGTTTAATGATGAGAAGCTTGCTTAAAGAATGAAGGGTTAGAGTGAACAGTAGAAAGCGGAGAAAGTCATTGAGGCAAACAGAATTTTAAATCTTTTTTTGGCATTGATTCACTCTGCCCAGAGTTCTATAGGTGTTTCTTTTGCTTCAAGCTGATGATCTTTTTGACTCTTGTAATTTGTAGCACTGTGCCTTACAGTCTTATTTTACTAGTAATTTTAGACATCGTATGTGATTTGAATACCTTTTTACTGACTTCAAACTATATGTGTATCAATACACACATATATACACAGCTATATTTTTAAAGAAGGACAGATGTCATAAAAGTTACCTGTTATTCAAAGACCAAATGTGCAGCTTTTAAACATCTCTTCACATGATTGCTCTATGAAAATTCCCTTGAACTGATTTTTGCAAATCAAAAAGAAAGATTAGTT
>WAAE01023222.1:0-35109 GCA_013400495.1 Nicator chloris
CAAATATTTTGTGCTCTGGATTTAAACACAGATACTTTCCTTAGTGTTGCAGTTTACTTCAGATCCTTCCTAAGATCTGTTACCTAGTAATATTTTATGTAGGTGAAGTGTCACAGAAATGGCTATACCCCTAGTGAAACATAAACTGAAGCTTGCACAATTGTGCATTTTCTTTTGACAAAGAAACCTGGTCACGTTTCTAGCTGTTTTTCTTGATGAATATATTTCATTTTGCCTTATAAATACAATGAAAATAAACTGAAAAATTCCACATTTAAATTTTTAGTTCAGCTGCATAAGTCAACACTTACGATAAAAACACAGTAGAGGGAAAAGATAATTTTTCATGCTTTGAATTATCACAATTTCTACATGAAGATTTCCTGAACAGTCTGAGGTCTGATAAGACTTGTCATAACTGAAGCTTTGCCAGGTACTGTCAGCTTCAATTCTCAGTATTTGGCTAAATTTGTAGTACTGGGTAAGACACAAAGCAGCTTTCTTTTATTTTCTAAATAGACGATTTCTTCCAATTCTTAATGAGATATGAATCAAACTTTGATCTGCAAGGTGAATCATTCATTAATCATAAACAAAACATGACTAAATCAGGGCCACATCAGCACATATTGTAAAAATAAAAGCTTGCACAAGCCTTTTATTTAATATTAACTTCATTATGTTTTTATGTGAATTCTTGGAAGTTGGTTATCCCAGCTTAAAGTTAATATTTCCTTAGCAAAAAACCCTGCATCATGTGATTATCCTTCATGTAGTTAGGTGGCTTTATACATGTTAATGGTTAAACTACTTCAGAAATGACATTCAACCAGAGAGGAGTGCAGAGAGTTTCTACTGATTGTTGTGTCTTTGAATTACTCTGACATAGAATACAGACCAAAGTAGATAATAGGAAGAACGAGGAAAATACATTCAGAGAAGCATATACTGCTTTATGGAACTGCACATGATAGAGAGGAAAAAGAGAGAACTATTGGCTGTTCTCTCAGGATGATCTGTTAGCCAGTCTAGTTCCTGCTAACAATTTAGTGCAATTCTGTAAATAAATCATCTTTCTTTTTTACTGTTTAATCTATTTTTAATAAACTTACCAATCTATTGAAAAAATATTCAAGCTGCAACTATCCATGAGAGAGGAAAAGGAGTTCTACCTTTGATAGTTATCACCATTTTCATTAATAACTGGTAGGGTTTTTTGCAGGGGCAGAAAAAAATAAAGGAATTCATCAGTAAAATAAAAGTTTGTATTCCAAGAACAGTACCTACTGATAGTACCTATCTCCTTCATACCTATTTTATATCCACTTTAACTTTAATAAGCCTCAAGTTCTCACACTTGGAGGATTTCCCTCCCACCAGAAGAAGCATAAAAGGTCTAGTAAAGTATATGGCAGCTTTGAGAGGAATTCCCTCATCTTTCTGGGAAAACAACAGCTGAAATGTGAATGCATTAGCAGGAAAACCTCAACTGACAGAAGCCAGCATCCACCCCCAGGAATGCACCAAAGTCACAAATGGAATATAGGAATGTCTTTGCTTTTCTTTATTCTCTGAAGGAGATGTAGCTTAAAAGTTTGGAAGGCACATACAGAAAACCACAGAGCATAACCTCAGCACCTCTATGTCTGTGAGCACTTAACCTTTCAGGACACCCTGACAGTCATAGCTACTAATGAAATATAGCTCATTGATTTTTTTTTTCCCCTGAAAGAATATATATGTTATATATAACATACAACCTGCAACATATCTATAGAAACAGCCTGCTATCAATAGGCCATGCATGCAACAAAGAGCCATGGGTTGTGTCTAACTCTGACAGAGATATTGCATCTGTAAGATCTTCAGAGGCTGCAGGAGGTGCTGTCAGGCTCAGGAGAAACAAAACATCAGCCTGAGGAAGCACCCAAGACCCCCAGCACCACAGGCTGCTGTTTCAGGAGAGGCATAGAGGGAAACAGAAAAGAATGGAATAAATGGGAAAAGCTGCAAGAGGCTGGATAATAAAAGCCAGTATAACCAGGTAATTGCTCACTGCTTTATCACCCAGGTATTGCACACACAGCATCAGGCAGTGGTTAGTTATGCTGTAAGGCAACATCCAGCAGTCACAAAATCTTCCCCAGCAAGGAAGCTCCCAGACTGAACAAAACCAGTGAGAATACTCAGCTTTGTAAGCAGGAAGGCAGGTTTTAAAGAAACATCCTGGCTAATCGTAGAGAAAACAGCAGAACTGAAAATCCAAACCAAGAAAGCAATCTGCACCCACAGGGAAGTTTGGTCCAGGTGACCACAAACGAGCTGAGACCATCACGTTGTTACTTTCAAGGGTCTCAAAGTACTGCCCCAGTGAAACACATGCATGTACTGGAATGGAAAAAACCCCAAACCTCAAAAGACAGTGTCGCTTTGTGTCACGAAATTCATGTCCAAGTTTTCTACAATTTGCCTGAAGAAGTGATACAAGTCCTGCAGGGCTGCTACAGTGCCTTTCCCTGTCTTATCCCCCAACCTCCAGCCGTTAATAATGATCTACGTCATCCACGTGTCATGTGATACAGTCATCAAAAAGTGATGTACCTGCACAGAACACATACAAAACAATATGAGAAGATATTTTTAAGAAGAAGAGAGAACCTTAAACATTAATAAGTAGCAAATCTATGAAATCAAAGCATTTTCCTCCTTTTTTATAATAGCCTTTCATTCTTTTTATGATTTGTCTTTGAAAGCTCTTAGGCTCTTCCTGTGGATGACAGTTGATATTGTTCTTCCATCCTGCTGCAGACAGCACAAGGGAGGGAGGGAAAAGGAAAAAAAACCCTATTGTACAGCTTTTCGTCTCTGAAACATGATTTTTATAATTAATATATACAAGTAAGAAGAGAAAGGTACGTTATAATGAAGTGCAATTAAGAGGTGTTTGTTCCTGTCCCACACATAAGATGACTATAATTTCCTTGGCTGTTTAGAAGTCAACCATTATCATTACGTTTCACACATCTTTTCTACTTTTTTTTGCACTTCTGATTTTGTTTGTTTTCAATTAAAAACTCCAAATAAACATACATACAGAAAATCTGATATTCAAGTAACATCATCTTTTAATTATATTGTGCAGTGATCATTAAACCTAGTGCTTATACTAACCTTTTTGGATTTAATTTCATAGGCATGAATGGAACTGTCAATTTTGCATTAGACTTAAATTCATGCAAGGGAGAATAGAATGTGCTTTTATGCAGCTTATATGGCATGTGACCACAGATGTATTATTAGAGGAGTAATTTAAAGCTATTCTTTTGGCATTTTTGTTTTTAAATTCCACAAATCCATATCACAGCATAGTTTTCTACTTTAATTTTTGTATTAATACTATTTGTATTACTGCAGTGACTACCCTTTCAAGTGTCACATACATCCACACTAAGAGGCAATCACTGCCTGGGAAGCCTTGCAGAGTGAAGGTGTTAAAGGGGAAAACCATGAAGAACAAGACATATTCTCCCTGATGTGATGGTAACATTTTTGTTAGCCTGAAATGCAGCTTCCTTGAGGGGGTTCCTTCCTGTTTATGTCCTGGCCAAAGTTGGGACCAGTCCAGCTGAAGCCACAGTAGTCAAAGCTGGGGGTCTTGGCTGCCCTAAGCCAGCAAAGAGCCCTGCAATGACTGGGGAAGTTCAGACTGACAGCTGAGTCTGTGTTTTGAGCTGAACTGCCATTCAACAAACGCTTTCTTCCCAGTTTAGATTTGTAAAACCTTTATAAAGTGAGCCCAGAAGGAGCTACAAAGCACCAGTTGCTGACAGACAAACAGATGCAGACAGACAAATTGAAAACTCAGGCCTGATTAAAGCCCGCAGAAACACATGGAAAGATTAACACTGAGCACAGTGGGCTCCTGCACAGGGGCAATTTACCTCAATAGGAAGTAGATGTTACCTTATCTTCAAGTAAGGAAATATTTTTTTCAGTTTAGGTACTTCTATTGCTGAAAACATTCTGTGACACTAAAATGACTTGATTTTTTTCCCAGCTTTGCTCATGTGTTACTATTTCTGCCAAAAATTTTGATAGACATGATTGTATTTCTCTATGTGCACTTGTGCCAATTAAGCTAAATAACTCAATTGTTCTTGCAATGAGTATGAACTCATTTACCAGAGCAAATATTTTCTTTCAATTGTTTTTTGTATGTTTTTGTTTCTACAGAATACTTCCTGAGAAAAATAGCTCAGCTCTAGTTGAAACAGACTACTTCTACTCCATGTAAGATATAGTTGTGGTTGCTACTGCTGTTGTTTGCTCTTTTTTTTTTTTTTTTTTTTTGTGGTTGTAGTTCTAAAAATATCTGAAGAGATAAATGTATTATATTTTCCATATTGGAAAAATAGATATCGTCCTTTTACCACTTTAGTTTCCTGGCTTCTCTTCATGTTTGTGCATTTTCCCTCTCTTAATATACTCTTCCAACGAGGGATCAGCCTTATTTGAGTGACATGGAGTTGATATAAATTAGGAGAGGGATTCCTACACATTACATTCTTCAGAAAAAATATCCACATTATTGTCCATTTGCTGTCTATATTAAGTGCACTGACTTATAGTTGATATTTTCCTGACTTTAATACTGCTTTCTTCAAATATAATATAAATTGATGGGAAGGCATTTTGAATAGTCTGAAATATTTCTTGAAACTATGCAATAGAATACATTATTAACATTATCTGCCATTGATACATTATTTTGCGTTGTTTCCCCTCAATCTTCTGTTTTATATTAGAAGAACTCATAAAAAACTTGTATTGCAAAAAGCCAACAATTCAATCAACTCTATTCCAGCAGTTAAAACACAGTTTGCCAAAGCACGGAGCATATCCCAGCTGCTCTCTGGTAAGATGTGTTAGAGTGACCATACAGATTTCTCACGTGCTTGATGAAAGACAGACCTGGTGGTATTTGTACTTTATTCACTGATCAGAAGCAAGGAGCCAGCCAGAGCCACATCTTTCAACAGCTACAGAACATTAAAAGTTATATTTTAAACGTGAGAGTACAGCACCAATTGAAAAAGTTTCCAGTTGCTAATTTTATCCTTTGGATTGCATAAAAGTAATAAAAATAAGAAAAATTTTCTTATCTTGGTCTCCTTTCTAGACTTCTCAACCCCATTATTAGCCTTTCCTTCCACCTCCTTTCCCGTTTTATTGGGAACCATCTATAAAGCATCTAGAAGTTGTTGAAAGGAAAAAACTGAAGCTGCATGAGGTACCTGTGCACAAAACTTCAATTACGAGCTCTGCTGAGTTCAAAGGGGTTATTTCTGGGAATAAATGTTCTGGTGTTGTAGCATGGACACAACCTGATCCAAAAGGAGCAGTGAAAGTGGCTTTTCTCCTTCTCTCTCTTGCCCTTTTGGGTAAAATCTCTTTGAACATTTACGTGCTACCAGATTATTTCCCTACTTCTCACCAAATGCTACTCACTTTTCTGACAGTATGGTTTAGACCTCCATTATCCTGTTAATCAGCCTTATTACAGAATGACAGAAAATAATGAGAATTCAACATTTCAGGAGGATGAGCAGTGTAAACCATACAATTCCAATGAAATTTATAGCTTGAAGCGTTCCACTGTTAAAAGTCATATTGTTCTAAAGGAGGGATCTCGCAGCACATCTCCACTCCTCCTCCTCCTCCAAGGTAGTCTTTAAATTCAGGCACAACCCACAGTTCCAGCTTGCTTTGCTCAGACAGGCTCTAAATGCTCCCTGCAGCACAGCAGGAGGTGCTTTAAGGCAGCTGAGATTGGTGGGTGGGGAGAAGGCATGAGACCACAATTACAACCCCTTGCAGTGATATGTCTGGAGCTGCAGTGACTCCAGACAAAGAAGTCGAAGAGTATGGGAGCTGATAACTCTTCAAGAGAGAACTAAAAATACCTGTCGAGGTTACAGATTTGAAGCAATTACCAGGAGCAATTCAGAGTTTTCCTGCTGGGAGCCAAAGATGCTGCAGAATCATTTACAACAGGCTGTGTGGAGGATCTGGTTACGAGAGAAGTGAAGCACAAATGTTTCTGAAGTGCACTGGAGGGAATTCATCAGCACCAAGACAAGATGTGAGAGTCTGGAATAGGATCTAGAAGTGGACAGGATCTGACCCACTCAGGATACCCAACATGTAAACTCAAAGTAACTAAACTGCCATTTCCATGAAGCTAGGAAAAGTCTCTTAAATTCACATACCAGCCTCTTGGGAAAAGGAAAAGCATAGTCATGTCATAGTCACCACGAAAGGAATTTGCTTTTATGCCCTGGGACTTATTTGGACTCTTCTGAAACTAAGCATCATTGAGATCAGCTCAAGAAATCAAGAAAAACAGCAAGTTTATTAGATGTACAAAACTAATTTCTGATTTTGGCGAAAGCATTATATACAAAATTAATCTGGTGTGTAGAACAACAGAGTCAAAACAACAATCTAAACAACTACTGAGTGCCTGAAACTGCTTCCTACTCCCATTTCTTTCCTAGTGGAAATGTCAAACACAAGACCTTGCACAAAACATGAGAGAAAGATTTCTTGAGAAATCATCTTTGGCTAGGCTCAAATTAAAAACTCAGTCCTTTCCCTGAATTGAGAGGGACTTCAGTTTCTACCAGGAAAAGGGGTTTGCTGATCCACCAGGGTATAAACTCAGCGCTCAGTCCTGGAAACAGAAACAAAATCTCGTTTGACTTCCCCATGAAACATGTTAAACCCCAGAAATAACATCTCAGAACATATGATATGATTGTGTAAACATGATAGGCAGGCTGGAACATATGAACACGTCGTGTAATGGACAGGAGTTTATCAGCTTACCCCTGAAAGACTAAGTTAAGTATTGATTTGAGCGCTCTTTGAATTACCCTGATGTTTAGAGATACTTCGATATTCAGGAATGTGTGATACCTAAATAATAACAAAGAATCCTTCCACTTTTCCCTTTGCACTGAGGCTCAATATAGATCTAACTACTCAACAAAATGTATCCATGTCTCCCAGATGTTGCCTTTATTTTCTGAAGTGTACCTGACTTTTCTATGAGCTATCTTAGAATAAAACCATGCAGTAACTCAGAGATTAATACACAGAGTGAGAAGCATTTCACACAAATGTCTGTCTCTCAACGCATTTCTACACCAACCAAATGTGTCTGGAGGCAAATAAGACAATCCCCAGGTCCAGTGCTCATGTGGACACAACTTGCTTTTGCAATTAGTTAATTTGAAGTTACTTTCTTTTGGCAAATCCTCACACCAAACTTCCCCTCTTCCTGTGTTACTAACACTTGCTGTACCACAGCCCCCGTCAGGTTTCAAAACCTGAGCTGTTCAATAAGCTCCACAACCTCCCTGTGGAGGAAGTACCAATTTATTATCTCCCTCTGAAGAGGAAGAAAATGTTTACACCGTGGAAAAGCTGGATGCAATGTTTTTCTTTGAAGTCTGCAGCACAGACCTGTGACTTAGGTATTTGTGGTTTGAAAAATTTGTAGCTTAAGTATTTTTACCATCTGTTTATTTACACTGGAAGTTTTTCAGTACTCATTAGGAGCACATCACTCATCATACGTTCTCATTTACTCTGAAAATTAGCTGCTTTTTATTTATTTATAAAAGCTTTATTGCTGAGTTGCTTCCACTGTTTTCTCCTAATTTGTACATTCTCCCAATCTCTACATGAAGAATTATAAGTCTGAAATGTTTCATTTTTTATTCAGTGATGTGGAATGCACACGAGTACTGCACCCATTGAAGCAAATGAGGAAGTTTTCATTTCAGTGACAGAATATCACTTGGATATATTTTGAGCAACAACGTTCTCACAACTTGGTTGCACCACTACTATGAAGATTTCTGTAAACACATTTGCCTATCATCATACCCTCCAATTTTACTTTTCAGAAGAAATATCACAGCTTTTGTGTTAGCTGAATTATGGAGAATATGAAATTACAGA
This sequence comes from Nicator chloris, assembly GCA_013400495.1. Classification (NCBI taxonomy): domain Eukaryota; kingdom Metazoa; phylum Chordata; class Aves; order Passeriformes; family Pycnonotidae; genus Nicator; species Nicator chloris. The sequence goes on from WAAE01023222.1 coordinate 8,029, forward strand.
ATAACTGGTTAAATTGAAATAAGCATTTTTTTATTAACCTCAGTGAAGGTTGGATTTCTTGATGGCAAGGAAAAAACTCCTGAAAGCTTATAGCAGTCCAGAATCTGACTCTAATTATGGGAATACAGTGACTCTGCTGAAGTCAGTTTTCTACAGTGAAATTTCCACTGGCCCCTAAAGATGGGGATAGTAGAAACTTAATTCTCTGCAAATCCTTTTATCAGCAGCAAGAAAAACATTAAGAAATACTCAGAATTAAGACAGATACAGACACCAGAAAAATACAAGTACAGATGTTGATGTCAGCTTTGACAGCTACACTGCTGACTGGCATATGCATGTTGACAGCTGAAGATGAAGGGCTAAAGTAGGAGGAGAAAAATATTCCAATTCAATTTAATTGATGCAAATGACTAAGACATAAGTAAACTATAACATGAGCTATGAAACAGGCACAACAGATGCATGCAAATTTAGGTACTTTGTGAATTTTTATATTAAATATATACAGTAAGTGATCAAAGTTATCCTCTCTAACCGTAGGTATATTTTTAAAAATCATTCTAAGGAAAAATACTGCACTTACCATGATGAAAATGAAAGAACTAAGACAGTTCATACTCTGAAACAGTTAATTACATAGTGGATCATTTCAGTAAATCCTGATAGCCCAAAAACTCTGTAGCCTAGAAATTAGCTGGGAAATACACTCAAGGATTGCTATTTTGCTATACTTCAGGGAGCAACACACATTTCCTAGATTTATCCCTCTGCTCCCCATTATCCCTTACTCATAAAATATTCCAAATTCAATGTTTTATGAACGGAAATGCAAAAGACAGTTTTTTGTTTCTCATGAACATTAGTTTCTCTTAATTTGATTTGCCCTGTGTTTCTGGGTGCACCCTTCTGGCTAAGGAAAGTGCTTGGAGATCTTGCAGAACTTTGGCAAAAATATTAAAGTTTCTGGAAAGCTTTTCTGAAATCACTGCCAAACTTGTTCAGCAGTTACCATATTAGTGACTATAAGTGAGTATATAATTTCATAATGGAGCTACATGGAAGCCTATCCAAAGAAAACTTCTTTATACATTGAGATTATCAAAGTAAATAAAGATCAAGCTTTCCAAAACATTAGTTCTCTTCCACCTTCAAATCAAACTACAATTTCAAATAAATTTTGAATTCTTTTAGCTGCAGCTGTCATACTTGACACAAAAAAAAGAAAAAAAAACAAACAGAAAAAAAGTTTAGGATTTGCGTCAATTTTTTTTACTATCCAGGTTACAAAAAGTTTCTTCTCAAACAAACGAAACAAAAAGAAACTAAAATAAAAATGTCTTTTTGGCACAAAATTAAGTATCTTCTTTAGAGCATTTTGACTACTTATAAAAAGTAAAGGCTTCTGCAGGTTGGAAATACAGGGAGAGATACATGAGGAGAGGGAGGGAGGCAGTTTCAGCATGTCGATATTTCAGCATGTCTTTTTTGCTTGAGTGTGTTCACCAAATTTAACCTGAGTTCATCGATACTTTTAGGTGCCAAGAATCAAAGTGCTCAGTGAATTGATATTTATCAGGACAAAAACACAAACAGAAGTCACCCAGATACCTACTGTAACTTTAAGTACCCCGAGAGTAATGCCTGTTGGATTGTGTGTTTCAAAGATTCATCATGGATGAACAAAAATAATACTTGAAATAATCTACATTTCTTTTTTACCCCCTCATCCATAGAACATGTTCAAACTAACTGTTCTGGAGCAGATGCTACACACCACAGGCCAAGCACCTGCATGGGCAGAAAGCACCTGAAACACGCAGTTCACAGCACACCTTCCTTGTGTCCCTTCTGAGCCTGATCCTGGGTGCTCCCACACAGGGAGTGCCCGTGGAATGTGGGTGGCAGGGCCACCCTCAGCTGCCTTCCCCCCAGCCCTGCAGCTGAAGCTGCCTGCTCCCCCACAGTCTCTGTCCAAAGTTCCCTCCCATGGCAAGCGGGGGCCGTGCACATTGTCCACGTCAGTAAGGGCCAGGAGGGCTCTGAGTTAAGCTGGAGGTGACTCCAGCCATGGCACAGCTTGCCCAGACCACGGCCCACACTCTTGAGAACTTCATGATAAAGTAAATTGCCAGCCAGATTGAGCAGTCCCAACTGGCCACAAGATCTCTGCCTCGAGGTGGAGTCAAGTGAGCCCTAAGCCTTGCCAAACCACTGCTGGGATAACACACCTGCATTCTGCTCTGTATTTCTCCATTGATCATCAGAGGACTCTGAGCTGCAAGCTGTTTTTGCAAAGAGCCCACTTAAATCAGAATCCAATGCCCCAAAATTAGTGAACAGGAAAACTAAGGAATATTCTTAATTAAATTTTAAAATACTGGACACACACACACGCATCCAAAAGGTCAATCAGGCAAGTAAATACCATTAGTCAGGGGGAAGTCTGTTTCAGGGGTGCTCCTATTTTGAAGGCTCAGTATTCATGAATGAAACATATTATTTCAGTCCTCAAATCTGTGTACAATTTACAATGAAATGTTGATTCATAATTCTTCTCAAGCTTTTAATGCAGGAATTATATGTATATTTTAAGATAACAATACAGGCCACTCCATAAACACTGTCTTTGATGCAAAAGATCAGACAACTGTTACTGGCTTTTATTAGTGGAGGAGGAAAGTGAGGCTTGGCGTCAGCAGACAGACTATTGTATGTACAATATCTGTGACTTAAGTTTACTCCAAGTTGGCTCCTTTGTAAATTCCCCAGGCTCTATGAAATCTAGAGTTGGGGCTGATAAAAACACTGAAAAATAAAAAGGCATCCAAAAAAGCATTTTATAAATGCAGCATATTTTATAAAAAGCAATTTCAAATCTGCTCCAGGTAGACACATAAAATCTTATGAATAAGTTCAAAGCATGGTTAGAAAACTTTTATGCACTGCCCTTAAAATAAAAAAAAAAGAATGCATATGCATGTTTGGAGAATCTTTGATATAGGTATGTGTGTGCACACAACTGAGTCTGAGTTAAATAGTTTCCTCGGTATGAATATGTAAACGTCAGGTTTTGCTAAATAAATAACTTATTTTTGCTCTGACAAACAGATGCTGCAGCAACAGATACCCTGACTCTCTCCTTGGTTCACAGTGCTGTTCATTTTCTGGGAAGTTCCATATCTAATAAGCCAATACAGGGACCTGCCCTAGTGGCAAACATGATGGACCCAACCCTCTGTCCCAAGGGACCCAAGTGCCTGGGGCAGGGCTGTAGGAGGTGGAAGCCAGGGGAAAGGCCATGCTTGTGGGAGATGTGAATCACTGGGCCTCCCAGAAAACAGCTGTTCATAAGATCCTTACACATTAAATGAGAAGGTGAGTTCCTGTGGTGGAATCTCAAAGAAGCAGCTGTGAAATGTTGCTGTTGTCTCTTCTCAAAACCCTCACACCTCTGGAGGCACGCAAGGATTAAACACGAGCTGTTGGTAACAACCAATGTATTTTTCATATAATATATCTTTAATTATTCCAGTATTACTTATGAAATTTAAATAGATTAATGTTAGCTGATGAAAAAGTACTTTCTTTCATCCTGCTCATCATCTATCAAGAAGAGAGATTCCTTTTGCAAGCCCGCTAAATTCCTTGTTTAAAGGGAGGGAAGGGAAGGAGGTGTTAACATGCTAACTCACTCTTTCAGAATCAGATTTTGTGCATTCTGATATATTTTTTTATCACTGTTATTACAAACCTGTATATTATTGGCTTAATGCACTTAGTATCTATAGAATAGTATTTTCAGTATCCATTTAAGGTATGCTGTCACTAAAATACACCATGGTACAGCCACATGACAGTGAAAGCAGAATGTGAGGCAAGGGTTCTTCTCCCAAATCCTAACCTTGAAATCCACACAGGAGAGCCATGCAGTGGCTAAAGGAATCAGTTACCAGGAGCTCATCTAAATGAGTGTCGTTGTGGTACCCACCACTGCATTACCAGCTCTAAGGGAAATACTGGGGTTTACCCTGTAAAACCTGTGGGTATAGCATTGAATTTCATATAGAAAAAAGGCAAAGTTTACAAATATCAACTTTAGAATGAATTACAGGCTTATTATAAAGTATAACAGAAAGAGCCCAGCCTTAGATTAAATAGACATTTCAACTGTTCCATGAAAAATATTTGAACACTTAGGAGTGGAATTTAGGTTAAGATACCTGACTAAAAGGCAGGAAAACTGCATTGTCCTCTATGCTTTGTCCTGGAGCTCATGAATAGTGTTCTATAAATCTTTGATTCAAACCATAAATTCATGAGTTCTTCCAACAAGAATCAGTGGCTTAAGCACTTACTACTCAATTCAGTGCTTCTCTTACTGCTGTTTCTGATAGCCACCTGGCAACCTGGATTTGGGTTAAAAATAAAGTGGCAAAGATGAACATTTGAAAGACACCTCTATTTCAAGTACCATATTTGATAAAATATCCACCTTTGAGCATGGTATTAACCCAAACCTTTTTCCTACTCTGGGTTTATCATCTACCCTCCCAGAGCCTGGAACAGGATGCAGAACCAAAAGTGACTCCAAAATGTACATTTGGAAAAGCATAAAGTAATATTCTCAGTAAAATAATCCCTGACAGTGACATACAGAGCATTTAAAGAGACAGATGAGCAGATAAAGTGAAGTATTATGGGCCAGTGTAATTTCATCAATCACAATTGGAACATGGCACCCTTTGGAACAGTGCTGGCAAGTGGGAGCCTCTTGGAACCACAGCAAAGAGGCAGATGAGGAATCATTCATCAGTGCTTCTGACCTCCAGAGAAAAGCAAAAATACCAGAGGCTGGGAAGTAGCTGTTTAGCATCCCCTTATTTACCCACTTCATTTAGTAAATGTATTAAATTAAACTGCAGATGTTCTGCTGTCAGCACAGCAGGGTAGAGGCAGAGTATTAGCAGGCTCTTTCCTGATAGAAACATTTTATGTACTGTAAATAAACAAACACCATTTTGTTAATTAGTAAATGAATTATTTTTCAAAAATGCTCCACTAGGCCCTTTATAGACCAAGCTACTGTAGTTCCTATTTTTAACAGAGACCTTGCAATCAAAGAGGGAAAATGTTCACGCTCTTGGAAATTGTAGCTCTTGAACAACTAATTATCATTATTCAAAGCATGTTTTAAGCTAAATATTTTATCAGTACTTCTAAAATCAAAATCACAGTAACTAGACTGTAAGGAAAACAACAAGAAAAATATCCGCAATATCAAGTTCATATAATTAATTTTATTTTAAAATATATTTTTGTTCTTAATGATCAGAGGGAGATTTCTTCACAAATTTAAACACAGATCCTCATATCAACCATCCATGTACTCTTATAAGAAACCACGATGAAAGACTTACGGAAAGTTCATTTATAGTTGAGAGAAAAAAACACACAGAAAATCAACCCCAAAGTAAACCTTATATCTGATAGTTACATTTCATTGCATCATTGTGCTCGTTTGTTCCAACTTGCTGGCTCAGTAAAGTTTTTAATAGACAGATGGCTAATTTTATCATTTCAACCCAATTTCTTACTGGACCAACTCCAAAGATGCAGTGTTAGTGTAATGCCATGGATAAAGGTCAACAGAACAAGAGGAGAACATATGCTAATGTCAGCATTTCACGTAGTCTTCTTTAACAGAATATACAGTGCTAAGCTGAGGGATTTGCACTGGCTCAACACTAACACCATATGGGTGGCCTGTTGAAAAGTAATGATGGCCTAAGCATAGAATCTTAATCAGGTACTGATGGCCAATGAATCAAATAGCACCACACAAGTAATCACTAAGTGATTAAAAAATTACAGAAGATGTATTGCTGAAATTACTCTGCTAACTAGAGAAGTGATTTTGTCTTAGCTAAAGCCTGTCACATCATTACCTCTTAATCTTAACCCCAATCTTTTTTATCCTCATACAAATCTTTCACAAATAAAAGGCCCTCAATTTTTGGTTGCTATGAACATTCATGTGCATAAGGAAAATGTACTTGCAATTTATTAACTCTACATTATTGATTTTAAGAATTTATGAAAGGTGTACATCAAGGGCTGTATTCCCCTCTGTTAACTGTCAGCAAGCAATAGGAAGACTTCTTGCAAATTTCACAGACAAGCCTTTATTTATTTTTAAAAATTTATTTTGAATTGATGGAATTACTTGATTTTACTAGATCAGCAAGGCCTGGCTCTGTAGTCTGTGCCTACTAATTGTACCAAAGATTGCTGCTGCACAGGTTTAAATGCTGCTCACTGCACATGGCAGGTTGCCCCACTTCACAGAGATCTGTGCTATGTGGAGGCAGGAGGGCACCTGAATATCCTTCACTTTCTTTAGGAAAAAAATGCTGTCTGCTTAAGATAGCCTTGAATACAACTGGAACTTTTCAGAGGCAAGGCCATAAGATGGATGATTAAATAGATTTAATTTCCCAAATAAATAATTAAATAAATAATCTCTCAGTTGAAGAGTTGCAGACAGTTTTCTCAAAGGAGGGGTTACAGAAATGCCTGAGAAGTTGTAGCATTACACCTATAAACCCGGTTTCAAAAATGAGTCCACTGTCTCACCCCATTTCAATTCCACAATGTATCTCACAGAGAGCAGTTTTGTGCCACAGCTAAAGCAGTCTGTGTAGTCTAATCTCAAAAGGGGCAGTCTCTTCCCTTCCCCTCTTGTCAGATAAGAATTTTCATTTTTTTTCCTCCTCCATTTGGTTCAGCAGAATATGGAACTTTTCTATTGCTGATAAAAAAAGAGAATAGTTTAAAATCGGATCAGCAAGAAGATATTTACATCTAAATCAAATGGAGGGCAGGAGGGAAGGGGTTTCTAGAACAGCCTCCTTCACTCTCATGTTAGCATAGATGTTTTGTGAAGAAAGGCACTGTAACTTATCTGCTTCAATCTGCAAAGAGATGAGATGATTTCAGATTTGAACACACAGATGTTTGGTTTGTGTACAGCTGATTTACATGCATTTAACTGGGGGAATGGGGGGCTGGGAACAGGATGTACAGAAAAGAACTCAGACCAGAATGCTTTTTCTTCAAAACTGCTGTAATCTTTTAAAATAAAAATAAGCAGTTACTCCTGAAAGAAATAATTTCAAATAATTGACCTTGATACTCTTAGTTCTGAAGTAGTGGGTACAATGCTAACAGATATGAGCACATGATATTTTTGTAAATAGAGGTTTTGCATCAAAGTTGTATCCTTCCTTTCATGGGACACAGTTTACACTAAGAAACACTTCACCATGCAGATGGGCTACCCTCACAAAAGGAGAAAAGAGATTTTAGAAGTGTTTCAAATCCTCTTTTATAAAAACTTGATCAATTCTAAACCCAAGTAGTCCCTTCAAAGAACTTTGTTCCCTAAATTTCACTTCCTGAAAATGACTACCAACCCTTTCAGGCATGCCCACAGGAATTTATTCAAAACAAAACGAGTAAGTGGAACAAAGCCTAAGATTCTATCTATAGAAACCAGCCTTCAATAATGCCAGAAAATACCCTGAGAACACAACTTTTGTAAATAAATGCTTCTATCATACTACTCTGAAGAGTTTATTTAAATACCCATGAAGTATTGCATTTTATTTTTACCCAGTAAGTACTGATAGCAGATTTCCTTATAGTGGAATAGCTCTCTGATTTATATTTAAAATTAATCTGGGAAAATGAGAGACTCATACTCTAGAGTAAAACTTCTGCATAAAGCTTAGAATCAATACAAATAGAAAACTGTTCTCAAGAGATAGAAGTGATTTACAACAGAAAAATCTCGAGGTAACTCAGAGATTATTTGCAACTAGTCAAGGAATGAAATCCTTACAACCTTTTTAATATTCAAACCTGAATAACTATAGTCTTTATTTTTGCTGCTAATATGAAATGTTCTCACTAAATTTAAACATAGTGAAAAAACATTCAGACTAAAAACAAAACACAGCTTAAAGAAATGTCAGACATGTACAAAATTACTGTGAAAGAGGAAAAAGAAGAAAGAAAACCCCCCAGAAATTAGGCCAGTTTTTAGGCTACAAGCCAACTGTTTGCTCTACTTTGCTTTATTTATTAGTTCTTAAGGTATTTAAAACTTCGGCATTAAAACTGGAGAATGATTTGCAAATGAATGCAGTTTCAGTTGTGAAAATATAACTCACAGCTGAATGTGGGTTATTCAGACAAATGGCTGCTTTGTTAGAGGAGGGGAAGTGAAGTTCTGTGTTAATTTATTACAAACTGCAGCATTTCAACCCTGATGTCCAGGCAACAATGTTTTTTATTTCAAGTAATTTATAAGTACTTCCCATAGCACTTAACAGTGATGTCTTTGGCTGTTTCACCATGGTACTAGAGTGTATATGTATTTACTGTGGGAATTTGTTTTTAATAAAACTGTTGTAAGGCATTTTTATTCCTTCTCTTTGTTACATTAGAAACATTCTCTGCATAAGTAATGTATTTTTTCAGACTTGAAAGGCAGCAGATTATGGCCAGCACTGTTTTTGGTGGTGTAAAATGATGACAGGCTAAGTGATTTCTCAACCAAAGCAAGTTGTTTCACTTGTCATGATTTAATTCCCCCCCGCCACTTGAATACTGGTGATGGTGCAGGATCTCTGTAAGGTCCCTGTGCTGGTGTCATCATTGTCAGTGCCCAGATAAGATCTGGTCAATGTGAAAATGAGAAACTAGAAAAAGAAATGCCATGTCTGACTTACCAAAAATAACTGTGGCATCTTTGAAGAAGTGATGACAAACTCGCCATGTCAACAGCTAAAATTGCTTCAGCAGTTTACCTTTATGATAAGAAGAAAAAAAAAATTACAGGTAATCTTCATTTAACTTCAGTTTAGATGAATATTCAACCAATGGATATTGCTACACTTCTGTAAGGTCCTAAAAACCTAGACATCAGAAATGTCTTCATTCATTTAGGTAACGTGTCACTCAAAATAGTCCTGGAATATGTTTATCCTCATACTCTTATACCATTTGTTTCAAAGTGTTAAATGGTTGCAACTCTTACGGCAAATATAATAATTTTAATGTAACTTAGTTTTGAATGTCATGCTCCAGAGGCTTTTGTGGAATTACTACAGCAGTAGAAAAAATTACAGGCCAATTACATCCTCCTTCAAGTCCCTTAACACTGCTTAGTAGGTGTAAATATGTGACATTTGATTTCTTCTAGTCCTAGATTATGTTGCTTTAACAAGAAGAATATTTATAAATAATGCTATAATAAAGCTTCTGTAAGAGTTGTTTTACACTTATAAAGTAAAAGAGTTGAGAGATATTGAAATATATTAAAAAATTGCAGGTAACAAGTTTGTTTCCTTGAACAAATATAAAACTATCAACTTTCTGAGCCTCTGCTCTAAGGTTCAGACTCCTGCTTAAACACAGAGGGTGAGATTCGTGGCAATGCTAACTATTTTTTAGTTTTCCCATTAACTTTTTAGGAAGAAAAACCCTCAAACCAAAAAGATTGCTGAAGTGAAAGCCTCAGTTCCTGAGTTAGCAGACTCATGCCTGGAATTTTATTGGTCACATCCTAACATTCAGCCCATTGTCAGCTACTTTATATCTACCACAAGCCACTTTGACGTTATTTATCAGAAACACTCTTGAGCAATTCCTGGGTAAAAAATCTGCAGAAAGTTTCTCATCTTTGGTAAAAAAAGATATCGTTTAATCATTTTTGTTTCATGTATTTTTGCTTTATCCCCTTCAAAGCAGAGGGAGGAAAAAAAATCAAGAAAAAGTTGCCATAAAAATGCTCTTAAGATGTAATGCAGGGAAATAGGAAATTTCAGCTCAGAATATAAGTGCATATTTGGCTTTGTTTTAGAATAATTTCCATAAAGCTAAACAAACACCTAAAGTTCTCTCACCAGTGGAAACTTGAGGCGGTCACATTTTCTGTGATCTTAGTGCTTTTCACTAAAAGGAGATGGAGTTTTCAGTTTGGCTTAGAAGTTTATCTCAAAACCCATGTTTTCTTTTTCTTCTCTTGTACAATGCCAAGTATATTTATATTCTACTTCTGAATTATTCTAATATATTATGTGTGACCAGTCCATAAATCCTGACAGTAGGTTTTCATCCTTAAAATGGCAAAACAGACTTCCCTGCTCCCAACCTGAGTATCCATCCCCACAAACATCACATGGAAACTGTGGGGAAGAAAACCCTGCAGAGCCATCCGTGTTTCCCCTGGATGCAACTGTGTTACCACCCAGTGTGCCTGGAGGGACGAGGGAGGAGCACAAGATCCATGGAGCAAAGTTAAAACAGCAGACAGCAAATTTCTGTGCATTTGTGGGGCTGGTTCCCAATGTTACACCAGGAGCTAGAAGGACTCTGAGATGGTTTATGGATAATCAGTTTTTTATCGATCAAGTTGGAGAAGTTGGAATGCAAAATATCAGCTTGTGATTACTCTCTGTGTTCTACTATATGAACTAAATGAACTATATGTTCTCAGCTCTCTAGCTGAAGAGAATGGACATCCCTTACAATGTAATGTTTCCTGGGAAAGTTTCTACACATTGGAGTGGGTTACAAAGAAAATACCCCAACAACTTCTAAAACATGTCAAAATCATATGAATTTCAGTAACAGCCAAAGGAGTTTATTGATTTTGTGCATATCCACTAGAGTTCTTCAAAACCATCAGGGTATATCAGAAATTAGTGAGACCCAAAAAGAGGCATTTGGAAGATAATGGAACTCATGAAAGAAGCACTCCTCCTTAACAGCAGGCCTCAGTGGGGGACAGGCATCTGTTTCATGAAAAATTCAGCCTTTGAATTATGCTGCTTTTCAATGAGAAACAAAACTAATACCTGCTGTCATTTACCATGAAAAGATTGTCAGAAAGTACGACATCTCACTGCCTCAACAGCTTGGTGATCAGAGGTATTCATCAAAATTTTAGAAGCATCACATCCTAAATGAAAAACCAAGCCAAACAACCCCGATCCCAACCACGATGATTTTCCACACCTTCAGTGTGCCCTATCCACCTTTCTAGATGGTTCCTAAAATACATCAAGAATTCCTCTAGAAAAACTTGAGCTGCCTGAAAAGGTGCCTGGCATTTATGCAAGTTCATGGTTCTTTCCTCTCATTCTTGGATTTTTGTTGGCCTGCTATTAGTATTTCTGCAAATGGAAAAGTTCCTACAGATAATTCTTCTTGACAGTCTCTAAGAATTGCATTCAATAAACATTTTAGGAGCACAGATACTGAATAAGCTTAAAAGGGGTAAAGAATAGTGTTTAAATAACCATCCTTCAGCCATTGTCACATCTCCAACCTCTTTGTGGAACCATTTTCTGGTTTTTAAGCCTGTGCATGCTTTGAATTTTTTTTAGGAGTGGGTAAAGGAGACAGATAAAACCAGTGAAGAGAAAATAATCTACTTGCAGAGTGTGCTTTTGGCAGATAAATAAGCTTATGTTAAGTTACATCTTACACTCCACTTAGGTTGCTTCAAGACAGTCTAGACAGGCACACAAGAAATTATCCAGAAAATCTCCGAGGCATGCTAAGTAGGGCACACACAGTGTGGGATACACCCGCATTAAAGCTGTCTCTGCATACTTCAGCTGCCTTGCATGCATGCATGCAGATACAATTTTAAATACTACCAGAGTTTCTGTTCTCCTTGTTGTGCAATGCACTTTTTATTGCCACAACCTCTGTAACATCCCAGGGAAGGTTCCAGGAACTGTGAAATAGGCTGGAACATCAGAAAGCCTTGATCTGTCTTTTGGGATCTCCAGTGTTCAGGTATGTGATAGTCCAGATTATTTCCAGACATTTCATCACACCATGCTGATTGGAAGTATTTGGGTTTTTTAATCTGCATAATTAGATTGTCAGTTTTTCTCTCTAGAGAGCACTGAAAATAGCTGATACCTTATTCTGCTCCCAAGGCACAACCCATAACTGTGGGATCACCACCACCAAACTGCAGGCTCACACCAAACTGCTTAGATGCATCCCCTGGTGGGAAAAAAAAAAAGAAACTAGAAAGGGTCCATTCCATGACATTGAGGCACAAGTAAAACATGAATTTGCAAGGCAGTGCTTTTCTTCCTTCCTGTCATAGCTGACAGGTCTCAAGGTTGAGAAGTTCAGGAGTAGAATCATGAGAAGCTGTATTTTTAACTCCCCCGCTGTATAAATTGGACATCAGAAGTACACCATTTTGAAGGAATTTGGAGTTCTCAATTTTGAACATGCATTTAAATCACTGGGATTAAAGGAGACCCCTCAGAGACTCCATGAACAAACCAGCAGGATTCCTATTTGAAGACAAATAGAGCTCATTCTTGTTCTAATAAGCATGCTCACAATAACAGGGCGCTGCATTAAAATTGTTACAGATAAGTGACACTAGAGTTTGAATGAATCAGGATGAACAACTATATTTCTAAACACTAAGTCTTCAAGATCCAGTGGTCCAAATCCAAGCTTACATCAGAACGCTCACTTATAGAGCCAAAGAGTTCTAAAAATACAAGCAAAAGCAAAAACATGTACACTTCATTCTGTATTTGAATACAGACATCTGCAGATGCCAGTCAAACAACACTAGACAGAGTGGGAAGAATGAGGAGGGAATGGCAATTTCCTCTTCCAAGACATCTGATGGCTTCTCCTTGACATAGTCACAGATATTTTTAAAGCCTGGAAATATAAGAACTGTGCATTTTTACCTGTATCTCCAAGACAATTGCAGCTGTACCCCCAAGAGAGATTGTAAATGTCTGTATTCTTCCCTATTTTACAGTTAGATACATTCTAGGAAGCCAAAAGAATTGCAAGCCTTCTGCAACAGGCATTGAGAGGCACCAAGACCAAAGTTTTGCTCTTTCTTCCTGTGTGTGTTTCTGTAGTCTCATACTGACTTAAAAAAAAAAAAAATCTGGTTTCCACAACTTCTTTCTACCTATTTATTCTGAACATACAGTAATGGTAGACTGACATTTCAGAGACTTGACAAATGCAACCATACAGAGGAGCTAAGGTAAATGACAGAAATAAAGCTCTTGTCTCGCTGCTGGGGAAGCCATTTTGACATTATCTCTAAGCTACAACTGAAAAGTGGGATCTTTTAGACATTTAAATATTCCACATTAGCTTAATGGGCAACACACAAAGCTGTGTTTTGACTCCTGCATCTTCACCTGGTTTGGTTTCCGCACCTACCACTCCAGGAGCTGCGACAGAGACGTTCCTTGCACATTCTCCTAAGAAGCAATTACATGCACTCCAAACTTTCTACTCTGCTCTGTCTTGTACATCAGTTGCTTTAACACCATTTAAAAGCCAACAAACGTACATACACGGATTTCTGTGGTCAGGACATCTGCACTTTCTCAACTGTTTCTAAAGCAGAAAAAAATGCCTATTAGTTTAAAATTTGAAGAAAAATTGCCCACAGGAGGAATGGGCATTAGCCATGCTTCACTTCCCTCCTTTTTGTTGACATATGAAGCACTTTTTTTCTCTTTCTTTCTTTCCAATTCACAGTGAGTCTAAAGAGGTGAATCAGTGCACAGAGAAAAAGAGAGAAAGAGAGGAAAAAAGAAAAAAATCCCACAACCCTCTTTTTCCAGGGTGGGTATGAAATATGAAGGCCCAACAATTGTCTGAGCTCAGTGCATTGGAATAACATTGGTTAAATTATGGATAGTTTTGAATAGTGTCACTTTTTTTTCTCTGCAGATGGTTGTTCACACAAGGAGTCTGGCCTGCATAATTGTATCACTAATAAGCAGTAAGGCAATTAGTTGTGTAAGTGTGCTATAATCATTCTAACAGAAGAGATGACGAAGAGACAAAAAAAGGAGGGGGGACAAAAAAATGTCTTTTCTCAATTCATCAACTGACAGCCATAATTAGATATATATAATTGAAAATTCCACAGTAGGGGGGCCAGCTTATACAAATGAATTTTCTTTGCTTCTCTTATGCATTTTTTCCTTTTGCCTGAACATTTCCCCCCAAGAAAAAGGCAGAAAATTTGTCATTCCAAGGGAGCGTATACTGTATGAACCACAGGCTGCTCATTCAGAGCAATGATGTCAGAATAACATCTTGCCCCCCCACTAAGAAATAGACAGCTTTGAACTGAGCCTTTATTAGCTGTTTTCAGTCAGTAGCGAATTAAAAACCCAAAACCAAAAAACCCACAACACAACAAAAAGGACTCCAAACCGGTGCAGCCTGGGATGATCTATATCAGTTTGCAGAATGTGAAATGTAAAACTCTGAGAGGACAGGTCGCCTTTTTTCCCTATTGACATGAAGACGGCTTGTTTTTGGTGCTGGGGGAAGAGTTCTGAGTTATAATAGAGCATTACATCATCAAGTGTTATGGGAAGAAGGGGATTTCTTTTGAGCGAAGCCTGATTATCAAAGGCTATAATTAAATTTAGGCTAAAAATGCCCAAGTGCTTATGAGTTTGTGGAAACTATGCACAGAGCAGCATTCCAGTGAATTAATCAGCTTGCAAGTTTTCATTATTCTGGAGCTTCTCTTTTTAAACTGTAAGCTCACAATCACAGCATTTTTTTATTGTTGTTGTTTTTTTTTTTATCAACAAACTCTTCTAAAATTTAATTGGACAAACCTTAACTGATTTTTTCCCCTTAAAGAGGGAGAATGTTAAGGCTGGAGCTTGTTAATTAAGTTCTTTAAGTGCCCCCAGCTGTGCAATAAATTTTCAAAGCTCCACCACTCCATTTTTTTTAATGCTTGCTCCCATGTTTTTTAGTTAAAATATTTTTTAAAAAAGAAAACAAAAGAAAAAAAAACCCAATCAAAAATAACAGAAGGCTTGGAAAATTCCTATACATACGGATGATCCCGGATGTTGAAAATTGAACTGTTAGCAAACTGAGGCTGATTAGAATGTAGCTGCAGCTACAGGAATGCTTTCAATGATTGCAGTTAATTAATTTCTTCTAAAATAACATAGCACCCCTTTTTATTTATTTTCTTTTTTTTTTTTTTAAAGAAGGCTCTGTGTTAGATGTGTATAATTTGAAGTATCCCATATAGCTGTTCCATAACAAAATGCTGCTATCTAACATCAGTGAAATGTTTTCTAAAACATTATGCAGAAACTTCCACTAATTCAAGGAGCATATGTTTGGCAGGATAAGTCAACATAGTTCTATTATCTTAAAAAATATCAGTGGCCAGATTTCAAATCTGAAGGCCTCACAATGAGAGGATGAGGATGACATGAGAACTTGTCTTAACACCAGGTCATCTAAATATATATTTTCATGATTTATTAGCTAGCTGTATATGTTTAATTTCTTAATGTGCCATAATATTCAACACTAAATTCTCCCCTACACAAAAAAAAATTAAGTTATTAGATTTATACCTGGCAGGGAAAATTTATTGAACATTGTAATCATTATAGCTACAAGTAACAAACTTTTGGCAACTTGGGGCAGCTCAGAAAGTTTGTTTCTGAAGTACAGAAATAGTATTATTTGATCCAAGACTTGAAAAATTATTGTCTTCCTGCATCTCACATAGCGAATCACTAATGGTCTCATGGGGGATCATGGTGTTCTCCCTGATGAAAAGAGTTGATGGGGGAGAACTGCAGCTTTTACTCATTTTAGTAGCCAAACTGACTCCATCTTTCCATCTTATCCAAACGTTCATTGTTCTGCAAGTCTGACACATCCCCACTGGCCTTGAAAAGGCTGAAGAATGCAAAGGAAGACAGCAACCTTACAGATTGTGACAAAACATGAGACAATACTTTGCCAGCCCTATGAAAGCCAAATATGTAAAAAACCCCACACTTTTGCAGCAGTTTGTCTGAGGTGAGGCCCTGAGTGCTGAGCTTACCGGGGTCTGTCGTCTCCAGACTACGAGTGAAGTCTGACACCTGGTGAGGCCAGGTGGAGATGGAGGATGTTCCTCCAGCTTTTCTGTTCACACAAGGTTGTCAAAGCTCTGCCAGAGCTGTCCTGTCCTGGGCAGCACAGGGGGGAGCTGACTGGAGCTCACACATGCTCCCAGCCCGAGGTCACGGTGGGGCACGCAGAGAATGGGCAGTTCTGCCTTCCCCTTTGAGGTTTGTGGTGTCAGGCCCTCTCTAGGCCTAAGAGCCAGCCAAGCTAAGAGCTTTTGTTTTGGTGTGCTTTCACCCAAAATTTCATATCACCATTACGTGCCAGGGGCTGTGCCAAAGACTTGGACTGAAATCACTAAGCACTGAAACCCCTGGCTTCTGGTGATTACTGCCAGAAGCATCTTTGAATGCTTTTGGCTATTAGGGATTTTCTGATTGATCCCAAAGCACCCATGGATCCTCCTGACTGTGTGAGAAGACCTGCCACTGTAAGAGTACATTTCTCAATCTACGCTTTCTATCACATTCCAGAAGAGAAAATAAATATTCAGTTAAAGTCCTTACTTTTTGTTCATTATTTCAAGCTGTTTCTTCAGCTCGTAAGACAACATTTTTCATTAGCAAAAATAAAATCAGACACACACAAAGAAATGAGACTTATTTGGGAAATGCCTTTTTGAAAACCCAAAAACAACTGCATTTTTCCTTTTGTTACAGCAGCTGCCTCAGGTGTTCTCTTTCTTGCAAACAATGTAATTTATCAGATATTCTAAAAATCTATACTTAAGAAGCTCAATGAATGCGCATTCTACTGTATTATTTTTCTTAAAGAATTGAGGGGTTTTATTTTATCTTAAAAGATTCTTGGCTGCATTTCCATGGTGCACAATGACACATTTGGTTCTTTGTGTTTCTAACTAAGTAATGACATAGTTCCGCTAAACCATGAAAAAGGTTGCATTTGACCAAACAAGAAAGGATGAACTTCTTGGAAATTCTATTGACTGGATCTTGAATTAGACCCAGAACACTGGGACGAATCCTTTCTCCCTGCAGACCCCTGCTAAACCTGGCTATAGCTGCAGTGGCACTACATTGTTTCCTCCTTATTCACTGGGTACAGTAGTATCAACACAAACTGTACTCAACTGCTGAAAGCTTGATTCTCAAACATATGGATATGTTGAAAATTAAATTGCAGGGTTTATTTGAATTTATAGACAGCTCGGTGAATGTATTTTTGAGATACAGTCTCCATCAAGGAGATAGATGTCACCTGCCATGAGGAACATGATTGTATAATGTTAAAATGCCACATTCTCTTTGTAGGTAATTCTATTCAATTGCTTCCTGCAAAGATTTGGGTAATGAACACTTGAGCATCTGTGGTGTGGCTTTTTTTTTTTTCCCTTTTCCTACTCCCCTGCTCCCCCTTCTCAGAATCTTTATCTGGATTTGTATTTCTTTACTGAATATAAACCCCGTCCTGATTCTTTTTACCAAGTCCCCTTTTGCATTATATTACAATGATTTCAGTTATATTACAATTACAAGAGTGGTGTTTGCTAAGATCTCTACCACTTCTAAACAGAGAAGATGTTGCAGGACAGAGTAAAAGATCCATGTGAAACTCCTGAGTCTGTGAGGCAAATTATTCTCTAGAGTCAGTCAACAACGTGGGAATAATTCAACACCTTTTCAGTTAAAGGCTTGCATTATCTTGGTTGTTTATATGCAGAGATTTATTTTTTTCTTTAAAATCATCTAGTCAATTGCAATTGTCACTTCATTGTACAACTTAAATCCAAGCAATATTTCTCATATCTAAGTCATTTTCTGAAGAATGGCATCTGGTCTGAAATACTGGGTTCTATGATAGCAAACATAAACAAACAGCTTGCAGGAAACCATTTAGTACACACAGCTCTTCCCTCCACCTGTAATTAAGTTTGCTGCTTTCACCCATTCTCTGATTTAGATTTTTAAAACACATTGACAAATTTATTCCATTTTCACACAGTCTGTAATCCTCAACTAACTGTTATTTACTATTGGGAATTCCATTCACTCAGATTAACAGCTCACAAACAGAATGCTAAACTAAATTCTACTTGTCTTTGCAGTAAATTGAAAACATATCATGCCAATACATACTTATTCATACCACAATCAAAAATAAATAATTATACCAAACATTAAAGTTCAACCAAACAAGTACCAAATAAATAACAAAGTAACACAAGTCATCTGATATCCTTTTCTTCTCCAACAGGCTCTCAGGCTAGATTAGAAAACGCTGGTGAGAATAATTAAAAAGTACTGAAAAAGTAGAGTGTAAGATTTCTCAACTTGATGTACAGCTCAAAATAGAAAGAGGAAAGATTTGGGTTTTTCTTCATCTAAGTAAACTGTATTACTTCCATCTACTCAGTGTTGGTTCACAAAGGAGAGATTTCTGCTACAGAAGGAAGATTTGAATCTTGTTCATGACAAGAACAGAGGAAGAAACTAGGAAGTAAGTATATTTCTGATACCCTCAATACCCCATTCCTCAAACCCTTTACAAGAGAAAGAAAACCCAAAATAGTAGCAGGAGGACAGTAGGCAACTATCAGAGCTGAATATGGGAATAAACTAAACTGCAAAGCATAAACTTCCTTAAAAGGCATTTTAAGATGGGAAGTACATTAAAAAAAAATAAAAATAAATAATGTGGCATGAAAAGCTTCCCAAAGTTCTGGTAAGATGATTCTGGTCCCAAACATACTTATATTCCACAGTTCAGTATGGTTTTCATTGTAGCACATTATCTGTACAAGCACCCACCAAAACTGAGAAACTGTGATGGAGCAGGAGTAAGTCAGTGCCACCTCTAGAATGGGAGGAAATGGGCTGGGGAAATGTGATACAGGAAGGTACATCAGGAAACCTTCTTCCACCCCACTGGTTAATTTTTACTAGCAAATCTCTTGAAAAGCACTGTACTGTATCAGGGGCCTTGATGTTTTTAAAACAAAGAATTTATGGGCACTAGAAATGTAACCTACCTTCCTTTGTTCACTGAAATACATCATCATTTTGTGTCTTGTGGTAGCAAAAGTAATTTAGAGGATCCTGACAGAAATAATATATATATCATTAAATCTGTCCATTAATATACTCGTGGTATTATAAACATAGCAGTTGGTGGATGACAGAATCTAAAACCAACTCATTTGTTCGCGTCAGGATTAAAATGTAATACATTTTCTTTTCAGATTCAAGCCAAGTGAGGAGAGCCTTCTGAACAGAAAGTTATCTCTAAACAAGGCACAAAGAACTCAGAGATTAAAATGAAACCTTTGAACATCATTTCCAATTTGCTGCAGCTCTTAGATATATTGAGAACAATGGTCTCAGCTCAGGTCCGAGATCAAGTTGCTTACAAACAAACAATACTCATTATCATAACTAATATTACTACTTGCAAGGGAGTAATAAACTGTAAACCCAAGGCTTTTAGGGGTCTAGTCTGACATAATCAGACACTGGAATTACTAATATCTATTTCTTGTAAGGAAATCTAAGCTGATTTATCAACATGATAAGATCAAAATGAATAGTGAGCTATGCAGAATCCATATAAAAGATTCTTGAGAATTTCTACCTGGACAACTTAATATTGCACACATCTGAACCCTTCCATTCAAACACCAAACCTCAGTGTCCATTGAAGCACAGAAGGACAAATTTAAAGTTACAGGAAAAAGGTGACTTTTGCTACTAGACTGAACACGTACCATTTTGCCAAGTAGGATGGGGCACCCAAATAGGAAAATCATGGGGCATCTCAAAGGTTAAGCATCCCTGCAGGACATTACCCTAAGACAGGGCAGCACCACACATTGGCTGGCTACACGTAGGACAGGGCACATGAAGCCATCACTGGTCTCCTGAGATCCAAAGTCTGCTAATACTCTCTAGATATTTTTAGAATATCGTAACATAGTATCTGTAATACATAGCAAACATAGCAGCAACACCTGTCAGGAAAGGAATCAAACATATTACATTATTAATATAAACATGTCTGGAAAAAGACTTCCATCACCTCCTTGGGGAAAACACTGGCAAAGTCTGTCTGCTTTCTAAAATTTCTAACTATAAAAGAAAAAATTACTAAGTCACAAATGTGGCAAGCCCAGCAAAAATAACCCCTAAGAATCCTACAGAAAACAATAATATATCATGCCTAGAAACATCATTGAATTTCACAAGGGGTATACATGTATTGCCTACAAAGTGGGAGCAACCTTCCCCATTTTTTTATCTCCTTTGTTTTATGTCTCAATGGGCATGTCCAGAGAAGGGCAACAGAGCTGGGGAAGGGTTTATTTGTATTCCACTACAGTAAAAAGGGGTCTTTTGAAAGATTCTAATGCTTACACTGAATGTCTGAATTATCAGTTATGAGAATGAACCTCTTTATTGAGGTCTGGGATGCTGCTATATCTTCCCACACAATGCTAGGACACACAAGGCAGCTCTAAGGAAGCCCTTTGAATCACAGCCCACAGTAAGGTAATTTATTTCATTAGCATGACTTCAGTTAGCTTGTTTTCACTGGACATTCCTTACTTTTCCAGAGTCAACGAATGGACATTAGGACTTTTGTCTAATTTTTAATACAAGAAAACAATCTTAACTTCAGAAACACTGCATCAGAGCAGGAGTGCTTATGCCAGCAAATCTCTGAGGGCAAGCGGAGCAATAACCATAATAAGTTCAATACAAGTAGCATTGCTAAAAAGGAGCAGAGGCACAGCATTGACTAATGCAGGTGTTACGCCTTTACCAAGGTTACTGGCAGAGCACAGTGATAAAGCAGCCAAACCATTCAATGTGACAGGATTTGTGCTAAGACCTCCTGCAGAGATCTGGAAGAACAGCTGATACATAACACGAAGACAACTGCTGTGCTTTTCTTGCTTCTGCATATGCTCCAGCACCAGAATTTGAATGGCTGAAGAGATTGATTCAGACAGTAAGGAATTCCCCAGAAAACTCAGCAATAAATGTTCAACAGGCACTTTACTGTTCAAATATTTTGTGCCCACTGCAAAGGATGCTAATGAAGTTGTTGACAGTGTTCTCATTTATGCTAGTAAAGTGAAATATCCACAATATCTGGTGAGGCACCATGTGCCATTTCCTACTGATGAAGGGATTTGAAAAATAAGTGCTGATCAGCAGCAACAGTTTTATGGGAAAAGAGCTACTGGAGAACCAAGGCCACAACCTGGGGTAACATGGTCCAGGGTAGCTGAAAACTGCCCAAGCTTTTTGTGTCCCTGAAATGGTGCCACTATCAGACCTGACTGGAGGACAACCAGCACCACTTGTGACTGGTGTCCAAGTTTCACACTGGCTGCTTTGAACAGCTGCATAGAAAAACAATTGTTTCCTGGTTCCCATTTTTATTGTGTGTGCACAAATGCATGTACCAAACAGCAGGGATGCTTCCTGCATTGCAAGAGCCAGGTCATGTTCTTTTTCAGCCTGATTCAAAGCAGAGGTTCCCATCTCTGATCACCCTGTCTAAAGCACAGTAGAGATGTGAACATCCTTCTGCAACCTAGAGCAATTTCTAAATTATTTCACCCAAAAAAACCATTTTCTGTTCATCCTCTGTTTCATGAAATTAATTAGAAGTAAATAATTTTAAACTAGTATGTTAAGCTGCAGTTAAAGTTTCCTTATCTGTAGAATACTGAAATCTGTCTGCAATTCTCATTCTATTTTGATTAGGGTTTTTTACTTAGTTTTACATTTAGAAAGTTTAGGTCTACTGTCAAAACCTCATCTTGATTAGCTGGATTTTTGCTCAAGAGTTCCTGATAGATCTGCTTGCACAATAGTATCCATCTCCACAAAGTATATGAAAAGACTGCCTAATAAATTTAAATGACTCCTAATTAATATATTATAACAGATATGCTCAAAAATACAGATTTGATTCAGCTTTTGAGCATTAACTGGATTACTAGCCATGATTGCCTCCTTACAAATATTTGGTTTCCAAAAACCGAAAAAACCCCACATTTATCTCACATTTCCAAGACATTCACTCTTCTAATAACAGAGTGAGAAATCTGGGCTAACAAGGATAAAATTATTTAACCTTATTTCTATTCCTCTACAACTCTATTTCTGGAGACCAGTTATCAGAAGCTGCAACTCAGCAAAAATTTAATGGGGTGAAATGGACAAGGCAGAGGGGGTACTGCTCTGAGCTGGTATTGGGGACCAGCCCGCTCTGCCCCCAAGAAACTTATGCTGACACAAATATCCTCTGACTGCCTAATAACAACAGAGCTATAAAAGGCATCGTTACACCGAGCTCATATCCAGAATTACTGCTCTTGTGTGGTGTATTAGTGCAGGCCTCCCAGAGAATGCCTGCCAAAACCAGGGAGGTTTATCTGGAAACAGCACTGGCTTTTCTATTAGTCTATAAACAAAACATCAGCCTGACTTAGGAACAAATGTACAGTGTGCAGTTTCTGTTTCTGAACTCAGATTTGGTTTCAAACTGTATTCTTTACTATGGTTATATGTGTGTGTATAAACATATCTACATACACACATAAATATACACATCATATCAAGAAAAAGTAGACTCTTACACAGATTTATGAAATTATTTTGCCATTTCATTAGAAGAACATGGCTGAAATTCTATTCTCACTGCAATGTAACACACTCCATCAGTCTGGGTATTAGGCATCTTGGTCATTTTCTCACCTATGATTTACAAAGCAAAAAATCCTTTTTGCCATTCCCTCCCTCTAAAAAGGGGACTTTCCCCCCTTGTGATCAATTTCATGCCATTTACTTTAAACAGAGATATCAAATTGTCAAACATTTTAACCACAGTATGTCCTGGTAATTCAATCCTTCGGATTTGCTTGGGTGTCCCAAAGTGTTTTGAGTTCAAACAGCAGAAAGAAACTGCAGTGCTGGTCAGTCCCCTCTTAAATCTTCTTATGGATTTCATTTGCTGTGTGGCCTGAGAGAGGTCAAAAGGTTTTCTCACAGAAGTAGAATTTGAGAAATAATCACCTTATAGACCCTCTAAATCAATCATAATTAATGCACTTGCCTAGTTCTGTCAGAGAATTGCTGCTAGAGGGCAAAATAAAGAGGCCCCTTCTAATACAATTTGAAAAGAGATCAGATCTGTCATTTCATCTAATAATTGAGCCAAATGAGAAAAGAGAAGGGTCAGAGTTCATCTGGTGACCTTATGTAAACCCAATAATACATAATTCATTTTCATTTTATGGAATTTATAAGATGCTGTAAACTGTCAAGATACAGACTCATCTGCTTCAGCTTCCAACAAAACCTTCCTGCTCATCACGCAACACACGCTGAGCTGCCAAAACTTTTAAGTGGTACATTCTGGCAGAATAATCCAAAAGCCTTCAACAAGGACTGGTATTTAATTCATTCTTCCAAGCGTGTGAAGTTAATAACTGAATAAATCACTCGCAGCTCTTTCTGAATGATATAAAACCTGTAATTTATTTACTGAGTGTTACAAATACAGTTAAAACATGTTTTCATGCAAAATGGTTTCTTTTCTTTTTTATTATTGTTATAAATCTTTTTTTCTTTGAACATAGAACATAAATACATATGCCCTCAGAACAGAATACTTAATTCCAAGTCTTAACTGACCATATTCAGTAGAACTCATTTCTGTTATTAGCTACAAACCAAAAGTAATCTGAAGACCTATTAAGGAAATATTTCTTTAGTAGGGAGGTTACCCTTAAAGCTGAATATTGATTGAAAATATCAAAAAGTTACCTTTCCAGTCTGCCTTAGCCTTTTTAGTTCCTGTGCTGGGCTAAGTTCTTTACTCACTCACACTGCTACCACCAAGTTAGAGCTCTCTCTAAGTAATGAAGGTGAATTGATGGTTTATGAGTTATTCCTCAGTGCTTTGTCTCCTTTACTGTCAATGCAACCAGCACGTAGCAGAGCATCTGGGCACTCATGACAGAATTTCCTAAGGCAAGTCTGGGCTTCTGGGGAGAAGAAATTTTTTTTATTGAACTAGTCAACAACATAAGAGGTGGGGAATCAGCAGGGACACTTTTGACCGATTCTTAAGTTTGAAACAGAAGTAACAGATTTGGAAACAATATGAAAGCTGAGAAAAAATCTAAGTCAATATGTTAATAATAACAAATGGTACCCTGATCCAGCACAAAACTTGACTTAGTGATGTCCTTGGACCATCACATCTAGGACAGCAGCACCATTATGAAAGTTTATAAATCACTTCCGGTACCTGGATTGTTTAGAAATGAGGGGGTTTCATTCTGCTTTTTTGCCATTTGTGAAATACTCAGGGCTGCATATAAGAAAAAATGTTAAATAATTGGAGCAAGATACTCCAGACTATACTGTCCACTGCAAATCCTGCTGAATAAAAACCATCCTAAAGATACTGCACTGTCTGCTTGTTTCACTGGCTCAACACATCTAAGCTTCAAACTCCTGCCCTACACCAAAGATTTGTAAAGCTGAGACTGTAAAGCTGCTATAAAGGAGAACAGATTATTTGCCTTGACATAATGTGTTTCTGTACCAATTATTTCCAAGGCCTTGTAGAAGGCTGGGTTATAAAGTACTGAGCAGACTTCTTGCCATGGTTGAGAAAAATCATACAGTGCTCTGACAGGTTCCCAGCTTATTCAGCCAGAGTAACTTAGAGCTGCCTTAAGTTATTTCAAAGTCTGCTGTACTATCTGGCCACTCAGTGAAATGGAAGCACAGATTTGTATTAAGCCCTCTTTCTTCTCAGCTGTAGCAGACTGAAGGCTGAATACAAGTCCACAGAGATCACTTCAACAATTAAGAGAGAAAAATAAAATTCCATATTAACGACAATTTGGTGTCATGTTTCTGGTTAAATGGATAATATATGAAACAGCTACTCATCAGCAGCACTGATAGCAACACTGCATTGCCCTCCTGCACCATCCTGAATGCTTGGTTTTTGAGCAGCTTCACCAAGGATCATAGTCTGTAATAGTTATAGAGAGGAAAACGAAGGCACAGAAATAACAGGGATTGTTTTTTAGTGTTTTACATCAAACACTAAAACTGAAACCAAATCTTGTGCTCTTTGTGTCGTGTACCTTACCAACAATCTTTCCCCTGTAACTTTGACCTCACATAGAAGCCACTGAAGATACATTACTCTCTATTTAATGGCAAAAGTCAATTTGTATATATAAAACCTGCAAGAAATAAGTATGTCACTCTCAAGTTACCCTTTGTCTATTTACCCTTTTTTAGTTTGAAATGACAACATCCTTGTATTTGTCATATTGTTAAAATCTGACCTTTGATCCTAGGGGTCATTGCACTCCCTGAGGTCATCTGCCCATCTGATTAACACATTCCATAATTTTGGAGGTGGCCAGTTTAGTGGTCTATCCCATTAATCATGGCACTAGAAGCAGCATGAAAAAACCACTAAGGTTATCAAATCCCCACAGGAGATTAGGAAGTTAGATAAGCACATGAAGTTTAACAAACAAAAAGTACATGGACAAACCAAAAGGCATTCAAGGCCTGAAACCTGACACAAGCAAAGCAGCATGAGAAAAACAAACACCAGAAACTTTTCCTACTTCTTGTTTTTCTCCTAGTAGATTTCATAAAGCTCTGATATTTCCTTTTGTAGGTAACACGCCTTTTAGGTCAGAGGAAAACGAGAAATTATTTTAGGTTTTAACACTATCCAAACTCACAGTACCACACAGGGCTCAGAAACAAGTCACAGGAGAGGAGTGACCAGCATGGGATACCACTGACAGAATAGCATCAATCAATCATCAACGTGTGCACTTATCAAGGAAATGATCAGGAGTGTTGAAGCTTGGTCAGCTTGTGAATTAGTAGCCAAGAGGAAAAAATGCAGTTCTCACTATGGGCCTTTTTATATTGCCTATTACAGAATAAGTAAAAACAATGATATGGGCAAAAATAAACTAGAATCAGCCTCATATAACAGACTATTATCCTGAGAATAAGGAAGGTTTTGGATCTGGCCACTTTGCTGTCTTGGAGAGTTTTTCAGCATTTTCAACTCTTCCCTGGTCTTCCCTTCATGCATTTTTAGACAGCAAGAGCTGGCACCTGGTTACTGTATGTCCAGTTGCTATCTAAGTGAGATTTGGCTTGACAACTTGAACAAATACAGCAGCTGGTTTTGCAGAGAGACTGTGGCAACTGTCTCACATGGTTGGTCTTTCTTTGGACTTCTTAATCTAATATAAAAATGAAATTCCCATCCTAGTTCCTAGAATAAATCCTGGAATTTCTCTTTTAAATTAAGCACTCCACTTTTTGAAATCTGTTGATTTCTCATGAAGTGTTATATTCCAAATAAAAATAGTATTTAAAAAAATTCCCATTAAACTAATTTTCAAAAATATCTGGTTAATAATCAATCAAATCTTGGTATTGTCTTTCAGAGAGCAGTAACACAGACTTTCACTGAATGCATTTATTATTACTTTTCTCTTATATATCTGTGTAGGAGTAATGTATATGATAAAATACTACTATTGGCACATTATAGCTGAATATGTCATTTAACATACATTGAAATGCATGACATTATGTAATACTAACCTGTCATAATTCTACTGCCTGTAAAATGTTACAGGATGACAATAAACAGATTACAATTTTCTAGATTTAAACGAGTTTGAAAATTTAGTTATTTGTTTCTGGTTTGAACTGCTTTATCAACTTTTCCAAATGACAAGTACAATTTGTCTGTAACAATGAAATAAATTCTCACCTCGTATTCATTATGCATCATAACTTTCTCTTGCTGTGAAATTTAAAATTCAATAAAGTAACAAAAAAAAGTTAAAGAATTATTACTCAAAATACAATTTTTAGATGTCTTTTTAATATTTAAGTATATAAAATTAATATAATATTAAGGAATGAGTTTGTGGAAACAGCTTTTGCTAATGGAAAATTACTATTTGAGATTTCCTAGTTCTTTTTCCTAGATATTCAGTTATTA
>WAAE01023226.1:0-23487 GCA_013400495.1 Nicator chloris
GTTTTGTTGAACTTTTTTTTTTGCTCCTAAAATACTGAGTAGGCCTGAGAAAGCCTAAGGTCAAAATCCCCATTAAAACAGAGAAAAGCATCTCTCACACATCAGCTTTTAGAGACTTTCACTTTCTAGTGCACCTCATCATGAAGGTAAAAGCATCCTATAGAACAGAATGTCCAAGAGCCTTTCACAGGCATCCAAGTCCCAACCATTACTTGCTGCTTTGGCTAATTTCTGGCTTTAGCAATACAAAATTCTGGAGGTGAAAGCAATTCCTTCAGGACTTGGATCTCTAATGGGGTCAGTGTGCTTTAAATGAAAAGTCCTGGTAGTCTAAAAGAAAATATGGTGGAGACTTGTTTTCTATGAAATGGGGGCACATCTTTAATAATAAGGGATGTGAAACATAGAGGGAGAAGAGACAGGCAAATGAAAAATGTGACCTGTATCAGATATTTTAAAAAGCCTATGAAATCAACCAACCAACCACAAAAAACCCCAGAACAAAACAAACAACAGACATGAAAGTGCATTAACTGGGCAGCAATGACTATAGAGAATCAGAATACATACACATTTTTTGCTAAAAGGAAAAACTCAGATTACATGGAACAGGGCAGTGCAAGAAATGGCTAAATCAGTGATAAAGAGTTTATAACTTTTTGTGGAATCAGAGACAAGAAAGGAAGCATTCTGGGCCAGGCAAGGTACCTCAAAGAATGACAAGACCTTTACCTTGTTGCTTTTCCAAGGCATGTGGAGGTTGTTAATGCCTGGAACAGACCAGCATTGCCTCACAAGGTTTGCTTCATACTTTCTCCCAGTGTCCTGCCTGTACCTTTGAAACTTATGGGTCCACAGAGAACAACAGAGGCTCTTTGAGGAGCCACCACTCAGTTCTAAGGAGCTTTCTATCTAACTGAGGGCAAAAGCATGTTCCATAGGTACTTCTTCACTGTGCTGTTTGGTTACTCGTGTCTTTGCACACATCAGTTAGAGAATAGAGAGAAAAGCAGAAATGAAAATTTGGAAGATACTTGGTGAAAAATGTTCTCCACATAGACCAAACATAGAACAAAGCTTGTTTGGAGGTAACATCTTGTTGTTGTAGTTTCAGACTGAGAGGAACCATTGTTGTATAGTGAGGCAAGTAATGGGTACAGTGCACATTTTGAAAAGCCTGTGGTTTTGTTCTTCATTCTGCCCTGCCTGTGACACAGACAAGAGTCTGGAATTGATGCTGAAGTGTTTGGAGCCCATGAGTGGCTCATGAAGTCCATGACTTTTCTGCCCTCTTTTTTCCCGATGAAGTGATGGGCACCTGCTGCTGTATTTCCTGCTTGTGTGGAAGGAGAGCTGTCACAGAGTGTTCCTCATGGCAGCCATGGAATCCCTGGTAAAAGGGATCCCTTACCTCTCAGATCAGCTACACAGCATGGACCTTTGTTGTCTCATGACTGACAGCAGGAGCAGTGACTTCTGGAGGAGGAATTCATAATTCATTGGGGTGTCTTCTGTTCTCAGTCTAGGCACAGGCTACCATTTAGAAAAAATCTCTTCCATCTCTGAGGAGATGGAAGCTAATGAAATCTCTGACAGAAACAGACTGACAGGGTTTTCTAGAAATGTAGCTCCTCTAAAACTGTGAATTGCTGTAGAGGGGTTCAGTATGAATTTTTTATTTGTACTCGAGGTTTTCTCTGGTCCCCCAAAGGATTTAAAAGTTGAGTGAAGCCTTTAGCATCATTGTCTGTTTGGAGTAAGCATGACTGGTACTTGGTGAAATTGTGAATAATTCAGAGCATCTGTGGTGGAAGGTGAGGACAGGAGAAAAAAGTTTGGAATTTTTTTGCTTCAGCCATAGTATGGGGAGTAGTTAATGCCTAAGAAAGAAAAACTTTGAGCTGGAGACAAATTTCTGAACAACTGGTGGAAGGCAGCCTGGCTTTATTCATAGATCTTACTAGGAAAATAAAAAAAACTAACTCAAGGTACAAGAGAGTTGAATGCCTTTATTTTCTGAATAGCATTTGCATTTTCCTGATGATGCATGATGCAGGGAGAAAATTTAAGACAAGCCTGAAGAATACAGTAACATTTTTCTGCCTTTGACCAGAACATGGCTGTGTTGCAAAATTATTGAGAATGACAGGTGTCAAAGGGAAAAATATTTTTCTAGCATTATGATTAAATAAGAAAAACAGTCTTGGACAATGATTCTACCTTTAGTGATTGGTCAATTACAAGCTTGAAACTCTAAACTCATTTGTGGGATGATACTCAGGAAATTTCTTTTAACTGACACACACAAGTTCAAAAATAGCACACATTTAGATGAGGACTAAAACCCTTTTGCTTTCTTACCCATCAAAAGATTTGAAAGCATGTGGATTGTAAAAGATGAAGGATATCTGAAGTCATTAGGGTTCCCTTCTGTACTTATGTGATTTAGTAATAAGAGACTCAGTATGAATTAGGATTTTACTGCAGCAGAGGGTCTCTGGGGCAATTAATTTTCTTCTTCCATGTTTCTGGTAGGACCACTTCTCTGGGGGTTTATTGGACTTATGTCTACAAAGACAAGAAGTCTTTCAGTGTCCTTGATCTTGCATCCAGAAACTATTGTCCATCATGTCTGTGTGCCCCTCAGGAGAGTTTCAAAAGAAGGGTATGATGATTGATTTTGATAGTGTCTCTATAGATTCTTTAAAACTTTCATTTCTCGTTTTTTCAAGTTAAAGTGGTAGGATGGAGGTAAAAGTATTGTGGTAGTCTTCTGGGACAGGAAAGGGTGAGAACTGGATTGAAAAAGAAGGGTTTCATTCCTGAGGCAGTGGAAGATTAAATAGCATGGAGAGACGGTCACTGAACTTCACTCGTGTCACAATAATGTTTCCTATTTGCAGATAGATATGCCTTGCAGGTACTTCAGGTGTGGTGTTCTTGCTTTTAAAAACTAATAATACAAAATGTTTTATCTTTGGTGTTCCTCTTGGTACCTCCTTGGGATTGTTGTGGCTAGAATTGCCTCTGTGCTATGGAGCTGGGTGTCCTTCATAAGCAACTCTGGGAGCGCAGTGTGGCTTTTGTTCAGGGTGTCTTTCTTTTGTGATGGGTGGGAGAGGGACTGACATGTACTGGCATGTGGGAAGCAGAGAACTGGCTTTTGTACCAATGGACAGTTGAAATGAAGCCAGGCTACATGGCAAGACTCCAAATTCAGAAGTTTTTTCTCCATAGGGTAATGTAAAGGAAGCCAGCGTATCGACACCGTTACTCCATTCGCAGTGCTGAGTTGCTGGTTTTGCATGGTCAGCCTTGTGTGAGTCACTGATGCCCCTGCAGCCCGTGCTTTCAGGAAAAAATAATTCCTGTATATGAGGAAGAACTATGAGAAACATCAAGATGTTGAACAAGATGATTCCAGGATATCAAATATCCAAATGTGTGCACTATAATGTGAATCCCCATAATAAACATTCTGTAACTTCAGCCATCCACCACAGTTGCAGCAGTTCAAGGGATTGCTATAAGAGAAGATTAGAACATAATCCTTCCACTATTTTAATCCAGCTGAGGAAATCCAAGGTAGATGCTTAAAAAGTTAATAATCGCTAAAGAGAAAGTATGCATAGAATATTAATATTTCAAATTATTTATATTTAGGAAAATCATAGGGCTCCATATGGTTCCACGTACAGAGATGTGAAACAAATTATGAAGACTTTTGTCAGAAACTCTGCGGATAATTTCAGTTTTTGATAGCCTGTGAGCTAACAGATATTAACTAAAAGAAACACTGGGAGAAAACAGGGCAGAGGTAAAAAAAGCTAAGGGTTTTGGTTTTGGTTTTTTTTTTGTAGTTGTGTGGAGGGGGAGTTTTCAAGGGGAGCTGCTTTGATGGGAATATTTTGGAAGACATGCCCTAACTGTGTACTGAGTGATGTGCTCCATTAGACATTAAATATGCTAAGTACAGTTGGGATATTCCATTTAATTGAGTGCTTTCTGTCTTGTCTTTGCCTAAGAACTACCTGAAGAACGCAGTTTTTGTTCTACCATTCATTTTTGCTGCCATGTGACCATCTGTTAGGCCATTAAGTAAGCAGAGATGAATCTGAATGGAAAAAAAAAAGGCTGCTAATTTTAAGGTGAACCAGTTTACTTTCACTGGCACAGGGGCAACTGTGATGTGAAACAGGAGATGCTAGGAGAATGGGAATACTGCTTTTGTGTCAGTGCCAATTTATGCTGTTTTAAAATTACAGCCTGAGAGCTTAATTTCCACTAGTTCAGGGAAGCGCTACATTTATAAGAAAATTTACAGGCTTGGGCTATAGAGGTGACACAGTTAAAAAGTCTGTCAACATTTCTATAGCAAAGACCTATTGAGAAGAATCTCCAATTGTTGGTTAAAAAACAGATTTTGGGCAATACTACATACTTAATGGCTGACTCTATAGATTCTATTTTTTTTAATTGAATTTTTCAACCTATTTAAACATTTTTTGTCTCCACATTTGAAACAAGAAATGGTGTTGCTTTCTGTGTTCACCATTAATACTATCCAAACTGCTCTGGACATAAGGCTTTAATTGTATACTTTAAAAACTCAAACTGTTCTAGTTTTGATCTTTTAAAAAGTGGATAATACTACAGATTTGCACTTCTTGTTAAGGCAAGTTTATCCTGCGTATGTTCTGCATATCACATAAAGAGCATATCACTGATACAGTGCAGGAGACTTTACATATGATCTCATGTTTCAGGTCATTCCTCAAGCACAGGGCAGAAAAAAGGGTAACCTGAAGATGTTTGCTGTGGCAGAGCTATTGCATTATCAATCAGATTGTCCCTCCACGGGGCACATTGATTCCTTACAGACCACTTCACTACTCACCACTTCGGTGATTTATTGCACTGATTGTTTAATGTGAAGCAATTCGGAGAGAGCAGGTTTTATATTTCTGCAGCAGGAACGTGAAAAGCAGGTTGAGGGGATATTTTAGCTAATCTGCCTTGTTTTCAGACCTCTGCTGGCATGATGTTGGCCTAGCTTTCACAGTGAAGTTTAACACCTAAGAACTGAGCTCCGAAAGGTCTCCAGCAGCCAGTCCCATTGCCATGAGGAGGTAGGGAGGGTGATGGACAGCAGGCAGTGGGTAACAGCAGTGCCTGCTGCCTCTGCAGCCAGGCTTGCTGAAGTAAAAAGTGCATTTTCTTTGTCTTTTTGGTCTTTTTAAGTGTGCAAGTCTTCCACAAATCTAGGCAGTCTTGGTGTGCTCCTCCTTTGCCTGTGCAGGAAGGAAATGGCAAATGGTGATCCACGAGCTGAGGGATTTATCCAAGATCACCAGCATGGAGGTAGGATTTGGACTGGGATCTCCCAGGGCCTGATGATCTTCCTCACCACTAAGGCATCCTCTTGACTTAAAGATTACCAAGATAGTTTTGTTCTTCCTCAAAGTGAAATGCCTGACTTGCTTATCATTTCTGGCATTTATCTCCTCTTTGCCATATTTTGCTCTTCATCTTTTTGCTCAGTGGCCTCTGAACGGAATTCTTGCAGACAAGCAGAATTATATTCAACAAGTGAAGGGAGGTGTAGAAAAAAATGCAGTTTACTTGCTCCTTTTTCACACTGTACAGGCAGCTGGGAATCCTAGTCCCCTCTGAGTGTAAAGACCTTGCTTTATTGTTATGATGTGTTTATTATTGAATTGCACAACAGGTATAGGAAAAATTATGTCTTTTTTTCCCAGTGAGCCATTGTGAATTTGCACACATCTAATGTAGATGCATCCAGTGTCTCAAGTGCTAATTTGTATCCCACTGATTATAAGAAAGTCTGGAGGAGTAGATCAGATGTAGACATATTTATAGTTAAGTAGGACAGTGATTACCTGTCATATATGATATAGTTCTGACACCACTAATATTTTAGGGGCTCAAAGAAAGCTTTCATGGGAATTAGATTTACCTTAAAATCCACTAATGCTATAACCCATACAAAGATGAGCCCTTAATTTGAATGCAATTATAATATTGATCATCATCACTGTCCTTTGCTCCTACAAATTCTCTGATACTTTGATGTACTTTACTTGGGAATTTAAATGTCACTGAATCCATTTAACAGATGGTGAAACTATAGCACAGGGTTTGTGAAACACATCTAATTAAAATGAAAACTGTTAAATGGATGAGTATCCATCTATACAGATACTTGATTAAAAAGTTACCTTCTAGTGTATTCAGTTAACTGCAGTGGTTAGGATTCCAAATACTCTAGTGTTATTTGAAGTCTGTAGACATAGTTAAGCTGACATTCTCACATTGTAGAATGTCTAAAAGAAGGAACCCTTTCTTTGTCTCTCAAGCATATGGAGAAAAAGGAATGTTTATGCTCAGCTTAACAAGAAACTGCATGAGAGAGTGTTGAAAGTATTTTGGATTTTTTTCCTTGTATGACTGTTTTCTAATCAATTCCTTGGATCAGAAATGGACTGGTTGCATTTATCTGAGGTAGTGTGGCACATCTGACATTTATGTGTTTGATTAGCCTTGAAGAACTGTAATTTTTATAAGAGCTCTACCATTTTCAATATTAGACTTAAACTGTGCCTTATGGCAAATACCAGTGTTTGGATATGCTAACAGAAATGTTTTTCTACTCCTTGAAGATAGAATACTTAATGTAATTGATAAACCAAATGATACCTGGCATTCCATTGTAATGCTCTACTTTACATGTAAATTATATTTTGAAGCACCGTATTTTTTCTCAATTGTGATTAATGCTTGAAATGGAGGGGGAGGGTGAAGCAGCTAGTTTGTTTTTAATGATACATTCCTCCTTTGGGAAAGATTAACTATGCACAACTTCATTGAATTTAGCAATTTACAATCAGTTGTTGAGTTGCCCGTGGAGACCAATTCTGCTCCTTCAGGAGAGTTTGTCAGGTTACATTGTGCTCTGTTTCTCTAAAGAAAAGAAGCCCTTATGTCTCTACCTGTGACAAGAGGTCATAAATTCCTTGCTATGGTTTGAACTTGAATAAATCTAGCACATAAAACTAAGCTGCAATATATTTGATGGGTGGAGAAAAGACAGAAATGGGGAAGAAAATGAATTCAAACCATGCTCTTATTGTGTGTGGTTTTAGTTTTCATGTCAAAATTTCAGATTGTGTTCAGTGTTGGGTGCTCATTCCCATTTGCCTGTCTGTCACATGCTTCTAACTGGCCTTTAGCTTTGTTGGTTGCCCTGCCTCCTCTTCCTACACTTCCCTTTCCAGATTGTACATAGATATTAATAAATTGACTGATTTTGCTAAAAGACTTGTTTGTTGTCTTCTGAACCTCTTAAGTTCCACAGGAGAAAGTGGGAATGTGCAGTAATATCTAGCTCAATCTCTCCAAGTGAGGGGAAAAGCATGTGTGCAATTGTTGGGGATTCCTGTGGGAAACCATGGTGCATCCTTGCTAGCTGAATCCTCTCTTGTATGGAGTCAGTAGAAAGTACTTCACAAAATATTTCAGATTAGTGGGGAAACACTGTCACTTGGGAGTGCTGGTGGGCCCTCTTTGGGAGTAGGAATACTAGCAGAGAGTGCTGGAGCAGTGGGATATAACAGTGTGTGGGCTCAGAGATGCTGCAGCCTTGTAAAGGTTATTTGGTGAGAGAGCTTAACGGATAATGATCAAGTGCAACAAGATTTACATATTCAGTCAATTTAGCATGTTATGCAGCAGTGTCATGGCCTTCCTTCATTCTAGCACAAGAAACATAAAATGGTTTCCTAACAGAGAGAAGCTGGATGCTCCTTCTCATGCCAGGTGTTGCACTGTGTGTATGATCTGCAGTGATGTAGTGGGTGGTTTGGTTTGATGGATTTTTTTCTCTAAAACTCTGCTGAGAGCTGGCATTTGAACAAGGAATGATGATGAATGAAAATGCTTCCCGTTCCTTTTATTAAAAACTACTGAAAATTAGCACTGTGTATATGGGACTGATGGAGAATGACAAATTCACCAACCAAAGGTTTGAACTCAGACTGTTGGAAATGACAGCATATCTTTCTACTGACTGAAAGACTATCATAAATGCAAATAGATCTGATAACCTCTGTTCCCTTGCCTGGGTTTTGATTCTGTATTTCACAACTATGAAAGTACTTGGATGTCAAGTGAATCACATGAAGTACAAGAGAGAAATAACTTTTTTTTCCCCCTGTCTTTTCCCCTCCACATTTTCCAAAATTGCAGCCACAGGAATAAGTCTTCAGGCTGGCCTCACCCTTCAGGGACCTGGAGCTTGAACCAGGGGACACCTTATGGATGGGAGATGACGGCAAACAGAGATGGAAGAGACTACTTCATCAGGTAAGTGGGCAGTGAGCTGTGCAGTGTGGGGCACAGCACTGCAGCCCTGCTCTCAGCTGTATTGCCTTGGAATCCTAATTCCTCCTTCAGCCCCACATGGTTAATGTTCACTGGTTTGATTTATGGCACAGGGATGGCTCAGGCTGTGCTTTCTGCACTTTGCTTTAGTGTTTGGTTACTTCATTTGCTCAAGAGAATGTTGATAATATAAGGATCTGTAATTTTTTGAGAATTACAAATAAGGTCATTAACAAAAGATAAATAAAAAATAAAAATGCCATGTTTAAAGAATGAGCCAGAAGGTCAGTTCTGACTGAGACCTCCAACTCTCCTCCATCTCTGCAGTGTTGATGCCTTAGGATTTAGCTTTTATATTTTTCAGATCCTGTACTTCTTTAGTGTATAACTCTAAAACTCCACAGCCTGTCAGCTTCTGTTTTCCCATTTTATTCAGACAAAACTATTCCTCTCTAGGCCTGAAACTCAAGGGCATCTTATTGTCTCAGTCCCCAAGAGATGTAAACAACAATGAAGTGGGCAAACTTGGAGTAAATGACTTCATTACCTGAAATTGTAATTGGAGGATTAACCCCTGATATGTAAATGGACCAAACCTTTAACTGTATGAAAAACTTGTGACCATCATCCATCCTGGGTGAAGCCCCTCGGAGGCTTCTGACTGCCCAAGGTGCACCTATTGAAGGCCTTTAATAAACACCACTTTTATTCTCTTAATTTTGTCTAGCCTCTGTTTTAGGTAGCCAGTCCAAGGCATCAGTGGGAGGTCTTTTGGTTTGTCTAATATATTCATTGTACTGGTAATAATAAAGTCTATGTTTGGATCCCTTATAGTAAATATACTAATTCTTAGCTTTCCCATAGTTTTTATCTCTGGTTTAAAAAATAAATCTCAATGAGTATGATATAATTGTAAACATAATTGGCTTTTCTTTTCCCATTGTAAATGGTGCATAATTATTTTTTTAAATCACTGAGGTGCCTCGGTTAAAATACATTTTGCTGTTCTAGCAAATCTACTTCTACATGGCTTTGGAACTTCTTCACTAAAAAGGGGTGATGGTAGAGGAATAGCAGAACCATTGGCTGCTTGGCATTCATTGCTTTAGCTTACATTTCATTTTTAAGGTTAGAATTTTGATTTTGTTCTTGTGAAGTTTTGGGGTTTTATTAATTATTATTTAATTTTTGTATTTATCCACCTATTTAGAAACTCACAGGTACTTGAAAAAGTCATGGATGAGAATTAGAATTCTTTTAATACAGAATAGAAGGGTCAAACATATTTTTAATTGACTGTTAAAAGTCTTTAATTCTCTCAAGATCCTTCGACTGCAAAAAGAGTTGTAAAGCATAAGACTGAAGATCCCTGTTACTGTGCTTCACTTCCCTAGCCCTTTTGCCCACAGGGTCTGCCTTGGCTTCCTAGGAGGTATTTGCTTTTGGAGCCAAAGCAAGATTTGTAGCAGCCTGGTGACCTGAAGGCTTTCAAGATTTAGAGCAATTTCAGACTTGTCCAAATTGGAACAAATTTTCTGGGTTAATGAGGGCTCAGAAGCTGACTTTGAAATGTTGTTTTCTTGCTTCAACAAGTATTTGTCATGCTTTGGATGTCTGAAAGATGGACAATGTGAAGCTGAATGCCAGGCACAATACAACTGTATTAGCATAGGTTTTCTGCCTGAGTCAATAAGCCTTGTCAAGAAGTAGAGGTGAGCCTCCAAAGTACTGTGCAGATGTGAGACTGTTGTTTCTGCTACTCGAGTTAGTGAAGATATCTGCACATCTCATTCTTATTTTCTGCAGACTGTTGGTATGTTCTCATCTGCGTGAATGACATTCATTTGAAGGATTAATATCCTGATTCTGAGGACAGGCTACATTTGATTGCTGCTCTTTTCTCACTGGTCACATAATGGGAGACTGCACTTGTTGTGTAGCTGTCAACAGCTGTAGCTTACAAAATGCAGTGCCTTAGTACTCATTAATTTTGCAATTTGGGAATGTTTACTAATCGTCTGTAGCTAATGATTATCCTGGGTTTTGGGGGTTTTTTGGTGTTTTTGTTTTGTTTTGTTTTGTTTTGTTTTTAATGGCTTTTAGTACCTTAAAGTGCCACATCCCTCTCTTAAATTGAGAAAACTGCATCTAGGAAAAAAATCCGTAACTGGAGTGCCAAATTATGCTTTAAGTAATATTAAGCCTGTGGTTGTTTTGGGTTTTTTCCTTGTGCTCTTACAAGGTGCTTGTTTTTCATTTTCTTTTGGGCTCTGGTCTTTCTTCCTTTTTCCTCTGCGTATGGACAGCAGACTACATGGAGAAAAGTAGTCTGCTCTGAGAGGCAAAGAGCAGGAGGCCTCTGTAGAAACTCATCTGTAGAAGCCTTTGATGTTTTGTGTCAGACTTTCCAACACACTGGAATCTGAGCAGTTTCAGGTGCAAGTTGAACACTGCTACATACCTACACATTGCCTGGTTTATAGTATATATTCCTATAGCACATATTTATATAGTATCAAATGTTTTAAAGCAACAGCATTGGCTGTAACATGTGCACAGATGTGCTTCCAGAGTAGTAATGTATCTTACAAGAAATGGCCCTCCCCAGGAATGTACTAAAAGCCAGTACTTTTGGAAACAATGAAATCAGGAAACCCTTTGGAACCACAAACTGCTGCACCGAGTCACCAGCCATCCACCATTACCAGGGAACATCAGCCCAGGTGCCTACTACAATGTCACTGGGTAGTTCCATTACATATATCTTGGTTTTAGAAGAATGACCAAAGACTAAATAGAACCAGTGACTTGCCAGCAATTCCTCTGTGGAGGTGTTCATAGTATCTGGCCTTACAGTGACTCTTATTTGGCAGAGAAACTCTCTCTGGCTTTCAAAACAACAGTTTTTGCAAATACTACATGAGACTGTAAAAATAAAAACAGAATTTAATTTTTTTTCCTTTATTTTCGCACCTAGATTTTAGGAATGGTATAGTGAGATGATTGTTGGCAGTTATGCCAGTAAAGACAGGAGAGAGATTGGTGAGATAGCATTTTTTATTGTCTCTAAGGATTTTTATAGCCATGCAGATTAACAAATTGCATCACACTGAAGGAGAAAAAGCAATACAAATACTTTGCTTGGTTTTGATTAAAGATGTATAAACCAGGTATTATCACAATGAAATATATGCATGAGTTCAAGGAAGTAACATAATTCATAGCAACATTAAGTGACTGCTTTTTGATTAAATAATTTACTTTGTGCCATATGTACATATCCAACTGCAAGCAGACATATTGTAATTTTGAAATTGTGGGAGGAATAGAGAATCCAGGAGAATCTCATGGTGAAATGAAATGTAATTATAAAGTCTTGGTGCAAATGCTTCAAGGCGTGAATAGGAAGCGATGTTTTTTCTTTCTGCTGAAGCAAATTTGATCTCTTTCAAATCTCTGAAAGCCCTTATGACATGAGTTAATCAGGGGTAGCTTCCATCGCCAGGCAGTGCTTTTGTAAAAGTGTGAGAAGAATCTCTTATCAAAATATTTTCAGATGTTGCTATCAATTCATTATCTCTTCTGTACAGATGGCACAACCAGGGTCATTTTGCAAACCCCTAAAATATTTTTTCTTAGGCTTAGGCCATGGTAAATTAAAGTTTCAGAGCTTCACCCATTCCCTTTTAACTTGCCCCTTTTACTTGAAAGAGCATTAGGAGATAAGTAATGAATTTCAGTATGGGAGGATGGCAAGCATCTAATATTCTCCCAGCATGCTTCTGTACTCTACAAGCTGTATTAAACTGGACTTTCAATATGAAATAATTTGAATATGGTATATTTAACCACTTTAAAGTCTTAAATGTTTTATTTGCATCTATTATATATGCTGTGTAGTATATGAGAAATTCTGTAATGTTCATTTGAATAAAAACCTGACACTATTAAAATGGTTTTGTGTGGATATAGTATTCCAGAAAGATAGTATGTGGAGCAGAAGGTTTTGGCTGATTTTGAGTACAAAAGGTTTAGGCTCATGGCAGTTTGAGGTACTTATTTTTGCCACTGCTGTGATCTTACTGATTTTTGGACCTGCGCATTTTTGTCCTTTCCCTTGTGGAAATCTTGCTGTTTGTCAGATCTGGAGGAAAGTTGATAGAGGGAAATAAACAGGCAAAGCTAATAAAAAGTCAATCTTACAGAGAAAGTAAAAAGTTTTATGTCAGTTTTGCTCTAAGCCAGTTCTTTGCATGCTCTGATGAAATTGTAGAATAGTTTAGCATGGAAGAATCCTCTGAAGGTCAGCCTGTCCAGCCTCCTGCTCAGACCATGGCTAACACCAGCTGATGAGCATCATTGCTGCCACACTGAAATATCTGACTGGTTTAAGAATAGGGTTGCAACAGAGTTGTATTGTCTTAAGCTGCCTTGCAACTGCACTTTAAGGTGGAAGTTGAAGCAACATTCGCTGCCTTCAAAAGTCGTACCTTTTTGATTCCTATTGCTGTTTAATTCCTAAGGAATGAGATTGGTATTTTCATTTGTTTTAATTCAAATAAAGACCAGAGAATATGAAATAAAATTAGCTGAAAGGAAATGTACCCCTTCCCATGTGAACTTAAAGTAACACTGGTTCCACTAAAGTGTCATTAGTTATTAAATTCTCAGGACAGAGGGGTCTGTTAGGTCAGTTTATTGCCATATCCTTGTTTGCAAGAGGTGCTATTGGTTGTATTTACTTTATTTTGCTTTATTATTTTTATTGGTTGTGTTTACATATTCTTGCTATTGCCTGGAGAGGATGGTGGGTCTATGTTTCCACTTTGGTTTGTTCCCTCTTTGACTCCAAGGACCCTGACTATCTGTACTTCGTTCATATTAGCTTGCTTCTGTGCTCCACTCTGGAACAAACTGAGCAAACAGTTGGGATCCCAGGCAAGAAATTAAAGGAAGCACACCCAGAGATCAAAGCCTGCAGCATTACTACTGCTTGGCTTGAAACCACGGGTCAGTCTCCAGAGTGCACAGCAGAACTGGAAGAGGAATATTTGTCAAAAGTCTTTCTGAATTTTATTTATGTTAGTACGATGTGGTTGCTAGAGCACTTGAAATGACTAAGTGACCCACCTAGCAGATGAGGGGAAACTCTGAGGATGTAGGCTACTTGGACTTCAGCAGTCTTTGATATTTTCTCCTATAGCAATTGCAAGGAAAACTGGCAGCTCAAATCTTGGACAGGTGTTGTCTTGACTGGATTAAAAACTGACTGGATAGCTGAGGCCAGAGAATAGTAGTAAATGGTACCACAGCCTGTTGGAGGCCAGTCACTGGTGGGGTTCCCCAGAGCTCAGTAGTGCAGCCAGACCTGTTTAATCTCTTTATTGAAGATCAGGATAGGGGATCAAGGGCACCCTCAGTAAGTTCACGGATGACACTAAGTGGGGTGGTGGTGCTGATCTCCTGGAAGGTTGGAAGGCTCTGCAGAGGGATCTGGACAGGCTGGATCAATGGGGTGAGGCCAGTGGTGTGAGGTTCTGTTGAGGAATACACTCAGTGCAGGTAGCTCGGTGTGCAGCTGCAGTGTGAGCTGCAGGTTGAGCTCTGTGGGGTGGGAGCTGGCACTACAGGCAAGAGGCCATGAACTGCCAACTCTTTGCATAACAAAGGGCACAGGGTCCTGTGGCCCAGCCAGGTGACCGGACACTCAGAGACACAGCAGGAGCCAAGGACCCCAGGCTTCCCTGTGCTTAGACTGTAAGGATATAAAAGCCCAGGTTTCCTTTTTTCAGAATCCATCCTCAGACGCATCTACCTAAAGCTGTTATTTTGTTATTGCACATGATTAAATTATTCTAAGCATCGAGACCTGTGAGACTCTGCTATGGGAAACTTGGGGTCAAGCTGGTAAGGAAACCTGGTCTGACTATGAGTGTGGGGTGTGTAGCTGTGAAGGAGCCTTGGTCCCAGCTGAGGTGGTGTGAATGTGACAGAGTGACTCCTGAGTGGTCAGACAGGGACAGTTGAGCAAGTCCAAGTTGCCAGCTCCTGCACTTCAGTCACTACACTCCCTGCAGCACCACAGGCTTAGGAAGAGTGGTTGGAAAGCAGGCCAGTGGAAAAGGACCTGAGGGTGTTGGTTGACAGTAAGCTGAACATGAGCTGGTATGTGCCCAGGTAGCCAAGAAGGCCAGTAGCATCCTGGATCGCATCAAAAATAGTGTGACCAACAGGACCAGGGAATTGTCCTCCTGTACTGGCCACTGGTGAGGTCACACCTTGAATCCCGTGTTCAGGTCTGAGCTCCTCACTTCAAGAGAGACATTGAGGTGCCAGAGGTTGTGCAGAGAAGGGCAACAGAGCTGGTGAAGGGTCTGGAGAGTTGAATCATATGAGGAGCTGCTGAGGGAGCTGGGGTGTTTAGCCTGGAGAAAAGGAGATTGTGGGGAGACATTACTGCGCTTCTCAACTACCTGAAAAAAAGTTATAGCAAGATGAGGGCTGGCCTCTTCTCCCAAGCAGCTATTGACAAAACTGGAGGACATAGCCTCAGTCTGCACTAGGGGAGGTTCAGGTTGGACATGAGGAAGAATTCCTTCATGGAAAGGGTTGTTAAACATTGGAACACAAACACACTGCCCAGATGGAGTCACCATCCCTGGAAGTGTTCAAAAAATGTCTCTGCGTGGCACTTAGTGCTATTGTCTAGTTGACAAGGTGGCAATTGGTCAAAAGTTGGATTTGGAGGTCTCTTCCAACCTAAATGATTCTGTGTCACATCATATTTTGATATCCTGAGCGCCTTGTTGTTTACTAGTGCTTTTGTATTTAGTATCAAAAAATTATTCTAGACTTCCTCCAGGTGTATCTGGCAAGCATAATTCTTTTCTCTAAGGTGTTTTATCCTGCATATATCATCTCTGTGATTTTTGGCTTGTGAAATCATTACATTTAGGTTGTCCTTTGGCTTAGTAGCCATGCTATTCCTGAAGCACAAAATTCTTAAATGTCAGCTTTTGCCCTGTACAGAAAATAGAGGTAACATGTTTGTGTTCTTTGATAACTACTGTAGCTCACAACATCTTAAATTCTCAAAGCATACATGGTACAATATTTCTTTGCAATAAAACAATGTTATGATATTATTCCATACTCAAATACTTACCTAAATTTTCTTTAGTAGTCTTCATCTTATTCTTTTAGTGCCTACTGTGCTTAGAAGAGGAACTCAGTTGTGTTTTCTGAAAGTTCACCTCTGTGCTTGTTGCATGCATGCTGTCTGGCTTGCATGCTCCTGCTTGTATACCCAGTTCTCATAGCTGGCCAGAAATGTGGAATGATACAACACAATCATTGATGATATTAATGGCCTATAAACCAAGCATCCTGCTTATTAAGAATCACTAATTTATACCAGATGCAAAACTGAGGCTCACAGTATGCTAAGCAGTTTACTTCAAAATAAATAAGCACAGAAGATGATCAGACCATTCAGCATTTTTTTTAATTATTATTTTCTTTTGTTATGTCTAGCCTATCCCAACCTTCTGGTACATGTGTTCTGTAAGTGTTTGATCTGTTGGAAAGTTCTGAAAACCATCAACAGATATAAGTAAAACATAGTGAAAGCCTTGATTGTTACTGTGTTGTTCATCTTCCTGGGTTTTGAGAAGGCTATTGTTATTTTACCTTACAACTACCACAGTACATAAGGCCATTATGAAAGTTTGAAGTCACAGGAGCCACCTTCTGCCCTGTAGGTATGACATTATATAGCACTTTATTGAGCACATTGCATTCTTTCATCTCTGACTGCAGAAACAATGTCACAGGGGATTTATGTGATATTTACAAAAATATGAGCAGCACAGCTGCTGCTGCTTTGTTCATGAGGGCACTCATCACTTGTGCAGGGCTCCTGTCCTTCGGGTGAGGGCTGTGAGCGGGGGCAGCCCGAGCGCCGCTCCAGTGCCTCGAGCCAGAGGCTGACTGCCGTGCACCTCCTCAGGCATCTCTGCTCCCAGGGGAGATGCCAAGGGGAAAAAAGGCAGTGGAATCACACCCTCTGGCCCACTTATTCCCGAGTCCCTAAAAGGGACATCCAATGAGATTGAATGGCAGGCAGTTGAACAGTGATAAAAATAGTACAACCTATATAATTAGCAAATAGAACTCTCAGCTACAGGTTACAGTAAAGTCTAAAATGCTTCATAGTATTCAAATGTACATTTGCAAAGTACATTTGTAACAAGACTTTCACTGTTAAATTACACGGGATTAAAAAAATTAGAGCAGATATAAAATCTTATGTTTCAGACAAGCGGGTGAGTCAGCTG
The DNA here is from genome assembly GCA_013400495.1 of Nicator chloris. Classification (NCBI taxonomy): domain Eukaryota; kingdom Metazoa; phylum Chordata; class Aves; order Passeriformes; family Pycnonotidae; genus Nicator; species Nicator chloris. The sequence goes on from WAAE01023226.1 coordinate 16,737, forward strand.
CTGACTGCCTAGGGCTAGGACGAAACTTCCTGTATTAATCAGGTTATTCTATAATTACAAGGTTTCTTGCACCTTCCTCTGAAGCGGGTACTGAGTGCTGTCAGAGAAAGAATACTGGACCAGACGGACAACAGGTCTGATTGGTATGGTGATTCTTGATTTTTTCTATCTCTTTTATGTTGTTTTTTCTAAATTCCCTTGTCACTAATATGGATGGTTGATACGAATAGTGTGCTATTAGAGAAGGAGCGCTACTCTGCTTCTTTCAGACTGCATACAAATTTGCTTTCTGTTGCTAAGGGTTTGACCTGCTCAAGGACAGGATCATATGGTGGAAGGGGGAGTGGGTCTAGAAGAGATGAGCAGCAGCAGGGATACACAAGTGCAAGTGACTGTTTAAAGCAAATCTGAATGATTAGAAAGCAGCAGAAGGAAAATTATATAGCAACCTGTTTATGTCAGTGGTTTGCCTAGAGACTACTCGGGTATGGTGAAACAGAAAGTATTGCTAAATCAGCTCAACCTCCTGAAAAGAGAGGATGATTTAACAATTGTCCTTCCTTCACAAAGAGATGTTGCTCTAGCCATAAATATGGCAGTCATAAATATGACAGACAAAGTGATGTTAATACTGGCTGGGATAAATCGTAATGGAGGGTATGATAACAAGGAGATGACGGTTTGTGGGATTGTTTTATTTTAGCTAGAGCATGGAAAAATGCAGAGTTCATTGCATTGCAAGGCAGCTGTACCTAACCTGGTTAGTGTGCTGTAACTCGGGAGCCAGTCACAGCAGCGTGGCTCCCTCCCTCTCTTCTGGCTTGCAGTTTTTGAGTCCCCGCTGCACACACATAAAACCCTTACTGGCTGAACCAAGAGTATTTCTCACACTGGAAAGGTGAGGGGGGTTATACAAGAAGGTGTGAATGTGGGTGAGACTCCTCAAAACAGAAAGTTTGCCTTGGGTTGCCTGGATGTAATTATACCTAAAAGGAGTACAGGGAATCATACTGTGGGCCTCTGCTACAGCAAATCCAATGTTTCTGAGCTAGTCCTCTGTTTTTTCTCCCAACACAAACTGAATGGGGACACCGTGAAATTCAGAGAAGTATTGCATCCTGAACACTGTTACTTTTGGGTGTTTGAAGGTGGATTAGGAAGGAATAACACTTCTGGAGCAGAACCTGTGTAGAAAAAAAAAAATCAGAGTACCCTAACCTAAGATCACAGAGTACATTAACACAGAGGTGCAAAGATTAAATCCTCAGTTTTGTTGGAGTACACAGTGTTCTAGGTAGGTGTTTCATATGGAATAACAGCAGCTCATCTGTGAATTGCAGCATGTAAATGCTTTTGTAGAAGCATTGCTTTGGTACACCAAGATACCCTTCCTGGGAGTGTAAAACAAATTAATTCTTGTAAACAGTTTGTGTGAGAATGATAGTTCCCACTGGAGTCTGTTTTTCCAAGCATCTCTCTTGTAAAACAGTGTGCTCCCTGCAGAACTGAGATTAAAAGTGTCAAGTTCTGGTTCTGCAAAGCCATGTGAGTGGTTAGAAGAGTGGTAGTGGTTTGTAAGAAGCTAAGTCTTATCTTGGCTCACATGCTAGTATCCCAATTGATACAAACACTGAGACTCTGCATATGAAATAAAACCAGGCTATGTAAAAATAAAGAGGGGAATATAGCCCTAGAAACACATAAAAGGTGTTTTCTGCAGCATGTACACGGGGCTTTAGTGGCCATGAGCTTGACAAAGTAAATAAGGCAAAGCTGTCTGATACCTGGTGATGGAACTGAGACCTTTCACAGCAAAGGCTAGGTGAAAACTTCCCCTAGAGCTGCAGTTACGACATTGAGAGAAAAATGTGCTGGAGCTGGGTTATAGACCTGAAAAAAAAAAAAAAAAAAAAAAGAGTTATCACACTATATTGCTGCTGTTTAAATAACACAGTTAAAGTTTACCAGTTCATCATGCTGTATGTACATAATTTAAAATGAGTTACCTAATGTGTTCTGCCATGGCAGGAAATACCATATTTCCAGCAGACGTTCATATACTAAAGAATTGCATGCTGATGTGTATGAAAGCCAGCACTTAGGAAGCCTAATTCATCCTGTTGGATTAATTTCTCTCATATTAATATATTTACAGTTTTCTGTAAAGAAAATCAAGTATAAGCCTCCTGTGAAAGGTTCTTGTCTGGATTGATATTGTAGAACAGGAAGATAATTTGTTTTAGAAAGACAAGATACTACCAAAATTTACTGAATTTTAATTCTCATTTATTTTTAAATTGTCCTTCTTACAATAAAATACTGCCTAATTATACTCAAAATTCTCAGCTCTCAAATATAATTCTAAGACTCTTCATTTTTTGTGTGTTGCCATATAGGTATAAGATTCAGGTAAAGAAATAGCTCAACTGAACTCAATTAATCTAGTCCCTGACAATATTATGACTCACTGCAATATTTTGAAAGCCGTTTATCTCAAGTTTGCTGGAATCCTGGGCCGTTCCACAGAAGAACTTCAATTTAAAATAAACCAATCAAACTGTGTCGCTGCACAATTAAATATCTCCATGGTAACAGGGATTAAGCACATAAGGTAAAGACCTGCTGACAGTGCAGAGATTATTTCAAATTTCTGGCTCTTCCAGCAGTAGACAAATGAATTTACATTTTCTGTGTTGAACATTGGGAGACATAAAATGGAAGCGATTTAAGCTACTTCTGTGGCATCTTGGGACTTCTGACAGTATTTTCTTGACAGGGGAAGTAATTAGCTGGAATTACAAGTAGGAACTTAGCAGACAGATACAAATAAGCATTTGCTCATGGGATTTATTTAGTGTTTCATAATTAAAACCTGGATAGGCATATTATTTAAGATACAAATAGCATGGAAAAATCTTGCCATAGTTTAAAAAATTAACAGCATAATAACATCATTTTTCTTTTCATTTTTAAGTGATCTTAAGTTCACTTAGGAGAGAAGGTTATTTGCAGCTCTGCTATCAAGTAATATTTTTAATGAGAAATGTACTTCTAAAGTTATAGTGCAGATAGACACACTGATAGTCAGTGAAGACATAGGATGATGCTTTAATCAATCCTAACATCTTTCTGATTCTCTCTGACTCTATTCCTGCCTTTTTCATGTGTATTTATTAAAACTACTGGAAATGCACATCTGCTGGCATGTGTAGTTTTCACCTTTAAGTTATGTGGCTTAGGGTTGGTTTGTTTGTCTTTTCTCATATTGGCTTTTGGTTTGGTTCCTAGGGACATAGAATGACTTGGAAGGGACCTTAAAGATCACTCAGTTCCAACGCACCTGCCATGCACAGGGACGCCTTTCACTAGAACATGTTGTTCAGTGCTGCATCCAGCCTGGCCTTGGAAACTTCCAGCAATGGGTCATCCAAAACTTTGGGCAACCTGTGTCTTCCAGTGTCTCACCACCCTCTGAGTAAAGAATTTCTTCCCCATACCTAATCTAAATCTGGCCTCTTTCAGATTAAAACCATTGCTTCTTGTCCTGTCCTTGAAAGCCCTTGTAAAATATCTGTCTCCAGCTCTCTCGTAGGGCCCTTAAGGTACTGGAAAGCTGCTCTAGCATCTCCCTGGAGCCTTCTCTTCTCCAGACTGAACAATCCCATGTATCCCAGCCTGTCTTGATAGAGAGTTTCTTTTCTGTCAGACTCTGGGAAGTGGAAGTGAGCTGCCCCCAATGTGCAAACAATTCATCCTGCAGCTCTTCATCCTGTATTAGGCAGATGTAAACACTGCAGGGCTTCTGCATTCTGAATATTCTTTCAGTATTTTGTGTTCACAGTATGTTGAGATGAAAGATGTATGCTTCCCACCGCTAGTGCTTACTAGTTTGAGGTTGGTCTTGGAATCATGCTGTTCTCATTGTTTGTGGCAGGATGGACTTCCCACCCTTGCATAGCAGATAAGATACTTGGAAAACATTTTCTGAGACCAGGTTATAGATGGACCCACAACTGTACCTCTTCAATTGGAATTAGAATTTACCTACCCTGTCAGACTACATTTTGTTGTCTGCTTTTGATTTTGGGAGTCTATCCAGTCTTGGATGTCTTTGGCTCCCTGTTCATTTCAAGCATAAGCTTGGGTCTCTGTGTGTTTGAAAAAAAAAGAAGGGACAGGTTTCTTTAAAAAACCTAAAGAGACAGGTTTTTTAGCTGTGCTCTTAAGAAGAGACATTGCTTTAATTGTCCTAGTTGTCTGACACTCAGCTTTATGTTAGAATGTCCTTCCTTGCACGTTGAGATGCAATTTTTTTTCTTTACATCTTGGGATGAAAAATGTGTTATAAATTCATAATAAATATGGCAGATTTATCTAAAAGTCATTGTAACTGTTATGTTCCTAAAGGAAGAAATGAATACCAAGCACATTTGGTAGGAGTGAGTGTAGAGTGTCTGTTTGTGGCTGCACTCAACCATTCAAAAAAAGCAGAAGCCCATGTTAAAGTAAGCTCCTGGCATAAACATCCAGCAAATACAGAAGTACTGAAACAGTGATGAAGCTTAAGGTAAACCAAAAAGTCAGGGGTATATGGAGGAGGTGTCTTAAGAAACAGCTTCAAAGATAAAGAGCCAGTTTCTGAGGAGTGCTATTTTAGACAATCCAGTTCCTGGGCTTGACCAGGTGTGAACAACAGTTTTACCTGGGGTCTAAAGAGATATTTCACATTTCTGTTCCTTCTTATAACCCCTTTTGTGCAGTGTTTTCTTCTTGCTGCCATGTTTATTGGTTTTGTTTAATCCAGCCAGTGCCTTGAGCTGGGCAGAAGAGCCTTGGCAAAAAACCATACTGATAAAAGACATTTTGGGTTGGACCACGAGAGGCTGATTCCGGCAGCTCATTGTAATGACATTTAGAGGTTTTGTTGCATGATTCCTGTTGCCAGCATCCAATGGAGATGCAGCTCCACCCTTTTAACAGTGTCCTATGGAAGTATGAGCTAATGATCTATCTCTGAGAAGGAAGCTGTAAGAGCATAGCATTGGTGTTGTACACTAACAAGTTGCAAATTTCCAATCAGGAATCTTTTTAGTTAAAATATACGTATAAAAAATAGGGGTTTCAATGCCTTCAAACACAGGCCAAAATTGTGGCTATGTCTTGAAAAAATTTGATTCCCCAGAGTGTCACTCTATGACTAGGGTCAAGTTTCCAAAAGGCTTTGAACAGGGCCTAGTAAGAGAAGTCCCAACATTAGTACGCTCAAGCTCCATTTGAGACAGTCCTGTTAGTTTCCCTGACTAGAATTAATTAATGCAAGTGCAAGCTAATGGGCAGATCAGAGGAACAGCTGCTTTCATGGCATGAGCCTTCAGGAAGAGTGTTCCTGAAGGAAGAACCCTATCACCTGAACATAACGTGTAATAGATGCACAGCTGGTTTCTCAGCCTTGCCTCTGTGACTTGCACAGGCAATGGAGCCCTGTGCCAAAAGCCTGGGTGCCATTAGGGACAGTGGCAGGACAGGGCTTCATGTAGAGCTGCTTGGAGGGGGACGTTTGGTTGGAAGGCTTGATTTTTTCCATAAGTTTCTTTTCCAGCAAGCTGTACTCAGAGTGAGCTGCCATATCCTGGACACCCTTAGAAAGGATGTCATGACTGCCCATGCTCAAGATTTGGCAGTGTGAAGCAGGTAGCAGTTAGCTTAATAGTGGTTACTGTAGCTTGACTTTGAGCTCAAATTTAAAGAATTAATCAGCTGAACCTCCAGAGAAATTTGCTAAAAAAAATTTTGGGTTTTGGTCACTGGAACCGTTCTTTTGTTATTGTTTTGTTAATTGCTTTTTAAAAATTGTTTGTTTGTTTTGGTTGGGTTTGTTGTTGTTTGTTAGTTTTTGTTTTGTTTGTTAGTTTTTATTTGGTTGGTTTGGTTTTTGTTGTTGTTTGTTTGTTTATTTATACTACAGGGGCCCAGGAAGTCTACCACATAAAATTGGGATCCTCATGTACTAGGTGGTTACATTCTAGTTAGGAGATGCTAGAAAGACATTGACTTTATTCTCATTATGTCTTGCAAAGCTAAAGCATGAAAAGATTAAGTGAATCTTTTAAGGAGGAATTTACTGTCACCCTCTCCTCCCCAAATCTCTGTTAAAGCTTAAGAACTGAATGTGAATTTTTTCATAAATACCATTCAATGACAAATTAAAAAGCTAAGTGATCCACATGCTGCCAGACTAAGTAATGTGCCATATTTGAAAGTCATAATGATGTTTATAATAATGTAAATATTAATGATAGAAAAGTGATTTTCTGTCGAGTGTTAGGCTAAATTTTCATAGAATACAGCACAAATGCTGAATGCTTCTGCTACTTGAAAGAGTAAAATTTAAGTGTTCACACTGACCAATCAGTGTTATATTCTCTAATGAGTTTTTAAGTTCCTTGGATTGTCTGCTATTCCTAGGCTATCATAAAGGTTAGCATGGACTATCAGAAAATTTATTTGGCTTCTCAAGCAGATTTTACAACTCAGACTGATCCTCCTGCTGCAACAGCTAAGCTGCTACTGGCACCTGACTTTGCTACTGTAAAATTATTTTGGGATAGCTTTGCAAGACAACACTTGCAAGATATTGGCTGCATTATAGAAAGGCTACTGCTTTCAATAAATCTGAAAAGCATTGTTTTAACTGGAGAGCTAAATGTGGATATATATGAGGAGAGGAGAGGTTCGGAGAGGTTCGGAGAGG